>JAJIBD010027011.1:0-168737 GCA_021461705.1 Cryptotis parvus
GTGTTCGGGAGGCATGGCGGGTTCTAGCCCTGGCCTGCCACCCCAGCAGAGTCTCACAACAAGCTAGACCACCCTCCCCTACTCCATGGGGCCCGCCATTTTCCACATCCGGACTTCTCTCGTCACAACTCCACCCAACAGACCACACTATCACAGCCCGGATCATCGACAGCCACCCTGCAGCATTTTTTTTCAATCCGGCCCAGTATGCTGAACCAGAGACTCTCAGACATGGGGCAGAGCTGCTACTTGCTCTCCCTGTGCCCAGCTGCTCGTGAGGCACCCGGGAGGCATGGAGGCTTCTAGCCCTGGCCTGCCACCCCAGCAGAGCCTCACAACAAGCCAGACCACCCCCCCTACTCCATGGGGCACGCCATTTTCCACATCCAGACTTCCCTCTAGTCACAACTCCACCTAGCAGACCAGGATGATCACAGCCCGGATCATCGACAGCCACCCTGCAGCAGTTTTTTTTTCCAATCCGCCCAGGTATGCTGAACCAGAACTCTCAGACATGGGGCAGAGCTGCTACTTGCTTTCACTGTGCCCAGCTGCTCATGAGGTGCCCTGGAGGCATGGCAGTTTCTAGCCCTGGCCTGTCACCCTAGCAGAGCCTCACAACAAGCCAGACCACCCTCCCCTACTCCATGGGGCCCCGTTTCGACATCTGGACTTCCTCTCGTCCTTCAACTCCACCCTGCAGACCAGACTATCACAGAGCGGTTTGTGGGGCGCTGGCAGCCACGCCGTTCATCAATAAATGCTTTATTTAGAGGTGACTACAACAGTATTCCACCGCACAGCAAGCCTGGCAAGCTGCTCTTGTAGTATTTGATATGTCAAATACCAGTAACATTTATATTAGGTCATTCTCGTGACCTAATATAATGTTTTGAGGCTCTCTATGTTCCTGGAGCAAGCGGATGTCTTTGGGTTCTACTAGCATCAGACAGGACCTATGGATATATTACTGGTGCCCGCTCTAGCAAATAGATGATTAACGGGAAGATAGTGATAGTGATAGTGAATGATGCTCACAAAATCAACACAACCTATTCCTTTAAGTTTTGCAACAAACATGTATATTTAGCTTGTATAAATAACACATGTTTGGTTTTTTTTATTAGTGGATATTATAGATCTCTAATTCTTAGCTTTCTTATGTAGCATTTAACATATTTAGTAAAATTAGTTATCAAAGGACATCTATAAATAATGCAATAGTAGGTGATCTGTCATCACTGTCTGCTATATTTTCATACCTACATGAGTCTAATATATTTGTTTCCATATTTGATTTGGAAACTAGGTATCACTGTATCACTGTCTTCCCGCTCATCATTGATTTGCTCAAGCGGGCACCAGTAACATCTCTATATGACCTCTCTCATGCAAGTAGAGCCCAAGGACACTTGCTTGCTCCAGGAACATAAAGAGCCTCAAACCATTCATTTCATCAATAAATGATGGATTTTGAGATGACTACAAGAGTATGCTACCCTCACGGCAGAGCCTGGCAAGCTACCAGTGTCGTATTTACTATGCCAGATCACTTGATCACTTGATCACTTGAATCCCGTTATTCATCGATTTGCTCGAGCGGGCACCAGTAACATTTCCATTGGACCCTATCACGTGCCAATGTAGCCCAATGGCATCTGGTTGATTCAGGAATATGAAGAGCCTCAAACCGTTCCTTCAGGGTCTTTACAAGGAAGTCTGACCATCTTGTAGGTGGGCGGCCACGTGATCTTTTGATATCCCGTGGGATCCAGTCGGTAATGGCTCTAGTCCAGCGGTTGTCTCCAAATCGCATTACATGTCCAGCCCATCTGATTTTCGATGCCTTGGCAAACGAGACAGCATCCCTGATTCTGGAATAGCGACGGAGGTCAGAACTCCGGATTCCCTTCTCTCACTTGAGTGAGGCGTGATATTCCAAGCATAGCTCTTTCGATTCCTCTCTGGGAGACCCGAATAGCATTCTTTTTTTTTTTTTTTTTTTTGCTTTTTGGGTAGCACCCGCGATGCTCAGGGGCCACCCCTGGTTCTGCACTCAGGAATCACTCCTGGCGTTGCTCGGGGACCATATGGGATGCCGTGGATCGAACCCAGGCTGGCATGGGCAAGGCAAACGCCCCACCCACTGGGCTATCGCTCCGGCCCCTTGAATAACATTCTCAACCTCCTTTAGTAGGGCCCAGGTCTCTGACGCGTATGTTAATGCAGGGAGAACGGTGGAGTCAAAGAGATGTGCCTGGAGCCAGAGGTTCTTTGTCCTTTTAGCTATTTATTCGATGCCTTTGAAGGCATTCCATGCCACTCTCTCTTCCTCCTGTGCAGCTCAGGTTTTAGGTCGTTCATCATGTTGATTTCTCGACCTAGGTACACATAACTGCTGCATTCAGAGATGTTTGTTCCATTGAGAGTGAATGGGGTCTCTGGAACTAGTTCATTCTTCATGAACATAGTTTTCTTTAGATTCAGCTGTAGACCTATCTTTCCACATTCTCGGTCAAAGTCAGCCAGCATTTGTGCCGCTTGGCTAATGTTTGGTGTTATTAGAACAATGTCATCAGCGAAGCAGAGGTGGTGTTATTAGAATATATTAGAACATATTAGTGTTCTAATATGTTCCTAATATGTTCTAATATGTTCTAATATGTTCTAATATGGTGTTATTAGAACATATTAGAGGCATATTAGAACAATGGCATATCATTGTTCTAATATGCCAGATACCAGTAACAATTATAGACCTCATTCCCATGACCTGAAGGAAACTAGGTATCTGACAAAATTAAAAGAAATTTTTAGTGGAATTTGAAATAGCATGATGCCATATTGAACTGTTGTTAGTATTATAAAAGGAAAGTATTATAAAAGGAAAAATTAGTGGTTATTCTTAGACATAAAGTTTTTATGTTTTTCTGAAAGTGCCTGAATTACTTAACTTCTTTTCGCAGCAATTTAAAATTGGAGTTTTTACAATGTATTACAACTAAGTTTATAGTTTTTGCTACTGATTTCTGATGGTCGTTCTATCATGGCAATTGTTTATAGTTTGTTTGTTTGCTTTCTTGCATGCTTGTTTTTGTCAGTGCTTTTGATTTTTTGCAAACCGAAGAAGTGTTCAAAGGATCTGAAATGCTCAATGCCAATCCTGTCATTGCAGTCTTGCTCAGGCTCAGTGGTGCTGGAATTCGCCAGGTTATCCCTGGCAGTGGTATTGGGGATGGAGATGGGGCAGTAAGATGATGCCAGGGACTGAAATCAGATTCTTGCACAATGCAAGTCACACAACCCTAATTTCCAAGCTATTTCACCAGCCACCTTTCAGTATATTTTAATAGTTTTAGGTTTGCATCAATAATTTGAAATAGTTAACACAGATCATTTTCATAAAATACAAATTACAAAGTAGTAGATTGAACACTGAATGAATCAATAATCCTATTAACATGAATACTTACATTTGTAATTTTTCCCAAAAGATTACTACATATTCAAAAAAAGACATTGTAGCAAATGATATAATTATAATGTGCCTCTTAAAGTATTTTTATTTTGCATATAAATGCCAAAAAATCCATTAGTATTTTCTATATTGGTTAGATAAACCTCACAGTAAACAAATACTAGCAGTGTTCTTTTGATACTTTGAGAGATATTCTCGATAAAAGCAAAAAATTTTAAATGGAGTGGTTGTAAAGCTATGAAAATAGTTCTAATTCCTAACATATTTTGATTTTTGTGAAATGAGAATCATTTAATATATACCATAGAGAATGTAAGCATTTAGTGAAAAACAAAAAAAAATGTATGGAATCACCACAAATAACTTTAAAAAGAAAAGAAATTCTCATAATGTACAACTGTGACAGGTGAATTTTGGTCCACTTGTTAAAACTAACACACATGTTCAACAGAAATACAAAAGTGATAGACAGAAGTAAATATATATGCATGCAAATATATTAAATAAAATGTATTTAACCATATTATTATAATAACTAAGGGAGTAATGAACTTATAGGTTTAATAAACAACATTCAAAGCCATACTTATATGATTTAAAACATATATCATTAATGTATATGTCCAAGATTTTGTCTTTATTGTGACTTTTATTTCAAATTTGGTGTCTTGGCATATTTGACTAAGTTCACATTTGTAAGAATTAAGAATTGATGCCTTGGAGAGCTCACAGACTTTCTAACTTGCTGCTATTCCCTCTATTCCTTGCTTCACTCTTTTTCTTCACACTGATCTTCAACAGCATTTGAGTCTATATTTCAAGGTATTTAAAAGTGATAATTACAAGTTGTTAGGTCCCCAAATCAAGTATTTTATTTAGAAAACTTGAGTAGTAATCCTTATTCATGGTAGCAAATAATTTATTTCCCTGTTGATATGAAATTTCAATATAAACTTCCTTGCTTATAGTAGCAAAAAACACATAAGAAGATAATATTTAATGATATATGTTCTAGTTATCAAGGAAAACCCTGATGCACGGGACCTAGGAATATGAATATCTCGGACTAAAGGTCCCCACCTTGTAAGCATAAAGATGTAAGTAAGGTTAGTTTCTGGTGGTTCCCATATGTGTTGAGTGCTGTCTGGGAACCCCAAAGCCACAATGAGTGTGAGATCTCTTGTGCACAGTCAGGCATGAGGTAGCACCACATGGAAAGTTAAGCCACTCTGTGAGCATAGAAGCAAGAGTGTGTGAGCACCATAACCAAGTATGTTATATAGCCCCAATCATAATAGCAACAAAGGAAAAGGGAGGGGAAGAAAAGTCCAAACATGAACATATGCTGATTTGATAACATATGCTGATTTGATAACTCAGACCTTTCTGAGTTAATTAAACAAAACAACATAATAAAAATAAAAGCTAACTTTCCAGAAAAAAAAAAGCAAAACACTATTCTCTATCAAATACAGTTAAAGAGCAGATTTAGGATCCATTTATATGTGTATGCATGCCTACTTCCATATATGAACAAAACATATATAATGTGTATTGCATGCAATGTGTATACTTTGCTCTATTGTTGACAGGCTCTATTGTTATAGGCTGAATTTTGTTATAGGCTGAATTGTTATAGGCTGAATTGTGTCCTCCCAAATCCACGTGCTGAATTCCTAACTCCTAGTTCTCACTGACATGATTCTTCATGTTGTCAGAAAGGTACCATCGGAAGAGGAAATAGATATACAGGGACACCAGAGAAGATTGTGCAGTGAGGAAGGCTCTTGTGAAAACACAGAGAGAAGGAAGCCACCTGTGAATGAAGGAGAGAGAAACAGAAATCAAGATTAACTGATGTATTGATTCCTTAATTTTGGACTTTTAGCTTCAGAACTGTGAGAAACATAACGCTGGTTATTTAAGTACCTAGTTGCTGGTGACTATTATCAAAGCCCTAGCCACTAAATGTGTACATATATCACCAATTCGAACCCTACATTACAGAGTACATTCTGCCTTTGTTTCAATATTTATAATTACTTTTTCCTGATAGTGTCTATTCAGGACCTACCCTTTATAGCACACAAACATTATATATGATATATATATATATATATATATATGAACTTATCAAAGAAAAAGAGATTACCACAAGGAGTTAGCAGCACACACAAGCTCTACTAGATGAGACACTCCAACAGACTTGCAAGCAGAGGTCATGAAGGGAATTCTTCACCACAGGGGACTGTAGAAGTTAGTGGCTTGGAGTCTCCTATTCAGAAGGGGGAAAGAGAAGGGGAAACACTTGATAAAAAAGAAGAGAGAAGACTGGTACATTTAGGGAAAGTCATGCAACAGTATGAGAGAGGAGAGGGGGAGAGAAGAGAGGATCTCAAAGTTCTAAAAACTGGGAAATCTGAAGGAGCACAAGGCTCTGTCTTCCCAATAGCCAGTGTTATTAGGGCTTTTTCAGGGTATATGAAAGAAGATTGGTGACTAGATTTTTCATAAATGCTTTAAAAATAGTTTTGTGTTACTTAAAAAATTAATTAGATGTTCTGACATAACTATATATATATAAATATAAATATATATGTGTATGTATATATGTGGTCTCTGCCCTGTTTCCTGACAACATTGTAAAACTAAAACCTTTGTGATTTTCTAGAATGTAAGAGGTGTTGTAAGAAGCATCTTTTGTTTAGCATTTAATCACTGAACTGGTTCCTCAATTACAAGGATTCTTAAAATCCTTGTAATTTTCTAGGTGAGTCAGAGGGATGAGTGGAAGAAGTGGCAGTGATAGAGGTAGTCACAGAATTCCTACAGCCCTTGAAATTTCTTGAAAGAATTGGACAAGAAGCTTAGAACTCTCAAACTCACAAGCCTTCCTGTAAGAAACATGTAGAACTGGGGTGATTAAATTTTCATTTCTATTTGAAAAAGCTTCAATTTAATCCCTAACTATGGAGTTTGGAAAATTTCTGGATTGATGAAGGTGACCATCCCTTACAGGGGGAGAGAGGTTACTGAAAAGTTTGAGACACCTTTTGACTAGACAATAAACTGTTTAAAACCAAGATTCAAATCCTAGTCATCTTTCACATCTGTCGCCTATTATTTTTTTTTTGCTAAGCTTTAGGCTTTATTTGGATTTCACCAGATTTTACATTAATGGCCTTTTTTGTGTAAGATGTAGTTCAAAAAATCCCACACTGCAATTAGTGTCATTTCTCTGCTTTTTTGTGTTGTGGTCTGTGGCTATTTCCAGTCTTTTCTTGCTTTATTCAAGATCTTGTCAATTTTGAAGAGTATTGGTCAGATATTCTGTCTGTAGTATATCCCCAACTTGGGTTTGTCTGATATTTTTCCCCTGTGATTGGATTCAGAGTGGGTGCTCAGAAAGATTGCCACAAAAGTGATATGCACTTCTCATTCAGGGGCATATTATATCTATGTGACATGCAGAGTTATTAATGGTTATAGCTTTGTTAAGATACTCTTAGCAAGGCTTCTCCATTATAAGATTAATGCTTTTTGTTACAAAGTTGGTGCTATGGAATTAAGCCAGTAAATTTAGTCCACCCTCAAGTTGATAAAAAGTGAAAAAGCTTTACCACCTTGAAAGAGAAGCATTTTGTAAGGAACATGTATCCTTTCTTCTGTATTTATTTATTAATTCAGTTATATCATGTTATATCATTCAGTTATAGACTCATGGATATTGAGTTTATATTTTAACTTAAGAATAAAATAATATTTTATTGTTGAAATTGTTACAGCTCTTTTTTTAGACTCTAGTATTTCTTTGTCAGTCTCCCAGTTTTTGAGCATTTACTCAATGGCACTTGAAATTCTTAAAGCCCATCTTCTATTTTTTTTATTTCCTCAGCCCTAGAAGCATACAAACAGTCCAAGAATTTGTAGACCAGTCCCTGGTTTCTTTCATTTGAGTACGGAATTGTAAAACGAGGCATAAGGACCTGATATAGCCCAGTGGTAGAACATGTGTCTTACAGGAGGTACCCACACATTCCATCCCAGGTACGACCACACACACTGAGGGAGATCATTATGAGCTGCCCTTTGGATTCCCAGTGTCACAAAAAGTATGTGATTTCCAGCGCACCCCAATCAAATTTGTAGGTGTGTACACCTAAAGTATGTGACCTCTGGTAAGCACTGCAGTCAAAGTGTGCAAGCACCAAGTCAGGTGTGAGACCACCTTTAAGCATTGAAACAATATGTACACTAACCTAAGTATATAACCAAGAATAACAAATGGAAGGGGGAAATAAATGAATAAATAAAACAACATTGTAGAGGATGTTCTAATTGCAAATGTAATAGCATTACTTCCAGGTTCTATCAGTTGACAAAGCTAGAAAATATATGACATGTGTATAGTGACTCATGTATCTTCACATACCCATAATTATTTTTATATTTATATATCTGCACTTATTTGAAGTTAAATGGTTTCATACTGATTTCTCTAACAGTAGTTCATTGCATTACATTTTCAATTTTATTTTTCACATATGACATATGAATTTTAAACTTTAAAACTCATATTGAATAACATGTCTAGATGGCCAAGAATTTCCAGAAGAGGCTAAACATTTTTCAAGAATTTTCCAAAAGAAGCAAAAAATTATTGCTTACTTAAAATAAATAAGGTCATTAGTTAAAATAAATAAGATTTACTATAGTAAATCAACAATCATCAAACATGTTTCAATTAATCCTTTGCCAGAATGTCCTTCTTGTCCAGTTAAGCTTCATTGCTACAGATAATTTTGATATTTATAGGAATTTCTTCTAGAACAAGAATTCTATGGTCATAGAAAGTTTACTAAAGGTGAGAATTTTAGTATTAACTGAACATTATTTTAGGTTGTTACAACTTAATAATTTCTTTCAAGCTAAGATAGTGGTTTATTTTGTGGATGTATAGCTTAAGTGAATATATTACTTACAGATCAACAATTGTGAAAATTGTAAATACTCTTTCTATAGTGACTATCACTGACTTCTTGTTGTTCATTGATTTGCTTGAGAGGGCACCAGTAACATCTCCATACATCCTGTCACAAGCAAGTCTAGCCCAAGGGCATCTGCTTGCTCCAGGGACAGGAAGAGCCTCAAACCATTCTTCAGGTCATGGAATTGAGGTCCATAATTGTTACTGGTTTTTGGCATATGAAATAAAACATAGGTAGCTTGCTAGACTCTGCCGTGTAGGTGGTATACTCTCAGTAAAAGGCTCTTATCTAGAGCATTTACTGATGAAACTTTAATGGGAAAGATCAGGTTTTAACTTGAGTGGACCTCTAAAGAATTATGGAGTCTGGATGTTGAGAATGGCTGAACTCATTATGTGTGGGTTGCTTTGACTTCTTGCTAGGCTTACTGGGATGACAGGTATCAGTTAGAACCTGCCTAGAACTGTATGAAGTGTATAAATGTGAAAGATCCTGTGAAAGACCTGTACCTAAAATCAGTACTATCTAAGAATGTTGCATGGTCACAGAGTGGCTGCGCGCCGACAGAGCTGTGGGTGTGGTGTGGGTCTCTTCCGGGGTAGCTGGCATGGAGGTGGAGGAAAGGGCAGAGGAGCCCAAATCTCAGCTCCAAGTCCGGCCAGCATGGCCCCTCACCCACACATGTGAGCAAACCCTTGGAATAGTGTTGGTATCGACCAAGGGCTGGCCAAGTCCCTTACTGGGAGGTCAGCTCCATGGATTGCTTCCACGTGGGGCCTAGTGGCGCAGCTGTGGGTCTGGGGTGGATGGGTCTGGATCTCTTCCAGGGTTGCCGAATCTAATCTGTGGGTGTGGTGTGGGTCTTTCTTCCAGGGTAGCTGGCATGGAGGTAGAGGACTATAGTCATAGTGAATATGAATTAGTATTATAATATGTTTAATTTTATTCTTAAACACTCAAAACTTGGGTTACAACACACAGGTTGATAAAAGTGACAAATTATTTACAGGGAGAAAAGCTACTAAAAGTTTAAAAAACACAAATCCACAGAATATCCACAGGTAGATTTTGTGTCTCCCACAGAAAAAAAAAACTGTCATTTAAAAATATGTAATAGTGTCTAAGTGATAGTACAACTGGAAGGGTATTTGCCTTATAGGTGGCTGCCTGGGGTTCTATACCCAGCACCCCATGTTGTCCCCCAAAACACTTCAGTGGTAATTCCTGAGCACTTCCATGTGTGGTTCAAACACACACAAACACACACACAAACACAAAGTATCAATATAACAGCACATTAACACATGAAAATTAGAATAAAATCCAAAAGATTTTTGAGTGAAGGGCCATGTTTTGAGTACCAGTCAAATTTTATTGTAATTACCATATAACCATAAAATAAACTCAGATCGCCTAAGAAAATTGTTAAGAATTTAGAATTTTTGAAGTTTGGGCTAGAGTCAAAGTATAAGATTGATTTGTTTGTTTGTATTTGAATTTTGGACCACACCTGCCTGTGCTCTCGGCTTATTCTAGCTTACTCCGGGTGGGGCATGGGGGATCATATGGGGTTCCATGGATCGATCCCTTGTTGGATGTTTGCAAGACAAGCTTTTGACTCTTTCCACTATCTTTCTGGACCCTGAATGCTCAGGACTTACTCCTGGTTCTGTGCTCAGGAGTCATTCCAAGCAGTCTCTTAGGAGACTGTACACAGTCTAGGTTCAAACCAGGATCAGCTATGTGAAGGCAACATTTTTAACCCCTGTGCTAACTATGTGATCCCTATTATTTTTGTGCTCTAGTGCGTTTAGAGGATTATGCATTTCCTAGGCCTGTTGGTCTTGGTTAAAAAAAAAATGTGTGGGACTGTAGAGATAGCACAGTGGGCAGTACTTGCCTTGCGTATGACTGAGCTGGGTTCAGTTCCTGAGCACAGAAACAAGAATATGCCCTAAGCACAGCTGGGGTGGTCCAGAAACAAATGAAAGACAAAATCCTAACCACAAATCACCACCACTGTGAACGTCTGCTATTCATCTTGAAGAGATGCCATGTGGTCTTAACAAAAGAAAAATGATTCAGCACGCTGTATTTAAAGAACTTGTGAAGGTAAAAGTATATCAGGGCTTCTTACTAGGGTGGGGGTTAGGGAAGGGAATAAGGTATAGCAGGATTGGGTACGATTCTCTATAAAACCACTGAGTTAAAAAATACATTAGCACTGTAGACAGCATTCCCCCTCCCCCCCAACATATAACATGTTATAGGACTCTTTCCTTGCATGGGCATTGATCCCTGGCATCCCATATGTTCCCTGAACAACATTAGGAGTGATTTCTGAATGCAGAGCCAGGAGTAAGCCTTGAGTAGTGCTGCGTGTGGTTCCAAAATCAAAATCAAAACTTACTTTGTGTGTATGTGGCTTGGGGGAGATAGGAGTGGGGAGGAATTTAGGTCACACCCTACAATGGTAGGACTTACTCCTGCCTTGGTGCTTAGGCTCACTCCTGACAGTGCTCAGGGGACCATAAAGGATGCTGGAATTGAATTGTTAACCACATAGGTTAACTGCAAGGCAGTTTTTTAAACCCTATGCTATTTATCTGACATACAGAGTACATTATATTTTTGTATAATATTTATCTATTAAATATGCTCCCTGTGCAAGCCACTCACGAGGCGTCTGGGAGGAATGGTGTATTCTAGCCCTGGCCCGCCACACCAGCAGAGCCTTGCAAGAAACCAGACGACCCCCCCACTCCATGAGGGCCTCCATTTTCCACATCCGGACTTCCCCCTCGCCAGAACTCCGCCCAGCAGACCAGCCTATCACAGCCCAGCTCATCGAGATCCACCCTGCAGCAGTCTTTTTTAAATATGGCCCAGGTATGCTGATGCAGAGACTCACAGACATGGGGCAGAGCTGCTACTGGCTCTCACTGTGCCTAGCCACTCACAAGGCGCCCAGGAGGGATGGTGGGTTCTAGCCCTGGCCTGCCAACCCAGCAGAGCCTCGCAACAAGCCAGATGACCCGCCCCCACACTCCATGAGGGCCTTCATTTTCCACATCCGGACTTCCCCTCATCAGAACTCCACCCAGCAGACCAGCCTATTACAGCCCACCTCGCGGCGGCTGCTTATGACCACGCGGTTCATCAATAAATGCTGGATTTAGAGATGAATACAAGAGTATGCTGCCCACACCACAGAGCCTGGCAAGCTACCCGTGGTCGATTTGTTATGCCAAATACCAGTAACAATTATAGACCCCATTCTCATGACCTGATGAAATGGTTTGAGGCTCTCTATGTTCCTGGAGCAAGCAGGTGCCTTTGGGCTCTACTTGCATGAGACAGGACATATGGAGATGTTACTGGTGCCCGCTAGAGCAAATCAATGATGAACGGGAAGATAGTGATACAGTGATACAAGAGTATTCATAATCAATGAACTACTTAATTCTTAAGAAATTTTATATACCTGACAAAATGAAAACTGCATTAAAATTATAATAACAGGGTTAGAGATGTAGTACAGGAAGTGGAATGCTTGCCATGCATGGAGCAAGCCAGGTTCAATCCCTGAAACCCATATGGTCCCTCAAGTCTTACTTGGTGTGTTTCCTGAGTTCATAGCAGGGAGTAAGTTTGGAGTATTACTTGTGTGGCCCAAAAGCAAATTCAACAAAATTGCCGCCATGCACAAAAGTCCGATCAAAATTGATTAAAGATCATAATATCAGACCTGAATCCTAAAATACATAGAAGAAAACATAGGCAAAATCCTCCATGACATTGAAGCTAAAGGCATTTTCAAAGATGCAACACCACTAATAAAACAACCAGAAGCAAAATGAACATGTGGAACTACATGAAACTAAAAATCTTCTTCACCTCAAAAGAAACTGTGACCAAGATACCAAGACAGCCCATGGAGTGGGAAAGAACATTCACCCAATATCCATCTAATAAGGGGTTAATATCCAAAATATATAAGGCACGGGTAGAACTTCATAAGAAGTAAACACCCAACCCCATCAAAAAAAGGGGAGAAGAAATGAACAGAAACTTCCGTAAAGAAGAAATTTGAATGACCAAAAGGCATATGAAAAAAAATGCTCATCATTAGTAATCATCAGGTAAATGCAAATCTAAACAACAATGAATATCATCTCACACAACAAAGGCTTGCACATATCGAAAAGAGCAAGAACAACCAATGCTGGCATGAATGCAAGGACAAAGAAACTCTTATTCCTGGAGGGAATGTCAACTGGTACAGCCTTTTTGGAAAACAATATGGACATTCCTCCAAAAACTAGAAATTGAGCTCCTATTTTACCCAGCAATACCACTCCCAATATAGCCTGGGAGCCTAGAAACACACAGCAGAAATATCATATGCATTCTATGTTCATAGCAGCACTATTCACTATAGCCAGAATATGGAAACAACCTGAGTGCCCGAGAATAGACGACTGGATAAAGAAACCATGCTACATCTACACGCGAGAATACTATGCAGCTGTTAAGAAGAAGAGGAGGAGGAGGAAGAGGAAAAGGAAGAAGAGGAAGAGGAAGAAGAAAGTAGAAGTAATAGTAGTAGGAGTATTGGTAGTGGTAGTGGTAGTGATAGTAGTAGTGGTGGTAGTAGTAGTAGTAGTAGTAGTAGTAGTAGCAGCAGCAGCAGCAGCAGCAGTAATAGTAATTCCTTCCATCGACACAGGCAGCAGGAGGAGGAAGGGAATCTAAGGACACTGGTGATGGGAAATGTGCACTAGTTGAGGGATGGGTGCTAGAATACTGTATGACTGAAACCCAATCATGAACAGTTTTGTAATTGTATATCTCATGGTGATATAATTATGACAAAATTGTAGCAAATATTAAGGGCTTCCTTCAAAATCAGTTGTGCATTAAACTTCACTTAACTCAAATGTAAACATTTGGATATTTGTATATAATTGAAATAGCCTTTTAAAACTATAACCTCTGATTCAATATTGATTCACACATGTATCTCTGTGCTACCTGATGCAAAACAGTGTAGTAAAATGAGTATATAAATTTTATTTTGGAGTATAAACTCTATTGATAACATTAAGTTAAAAGTTTACTATGTTTTGAGAAGCATTCTATTTAAAAGATACGATTTTTTTTTCTTTTTTGGGTCATACCCAGCAATGTTAAGGGATTTCTCCTGGCTCTGCACTTAAGAATTACTCCTGGCAGTGCTCAGGGGGGACAATATGGGATGCCGGGATCGAACCCGGCCGGCATGGGCCTGCCACATGCAAGATAAATGTCCTACCCGCTGGGCTATTGCTCCGGCCCCTAAAAGATACATTTTGTGATAGAAAATCCTAAACTTAGGGGAAAACATATTCTAATAAAATGTGTGTAAAATAGCATAAGCCATTAAATGCAATTAAAGCCACATGAATTATCACCATAACCTCATCATCAAGAAAACAAAAAACAAATAATAATAATGGCCATCATCAAGAAAACCAAAAAATAAACAACTATTAGCAAAATTTTTGGAAAAAAAATCTCTTTTATGTTATTAGTGGGAATGTAAATCAGTATAGTCACTATAGATAAAAGTGTAAAAATTCCTCACATAATATTAAAATTACCTTATAATTCAGCAACCCCCTTCTGAATTTACCAATAAGAAGGAAAAACAGAGTATTTTTTGTTTTTATATTTTACTCCCCTATATATTAAACATTATTCACAAATAGTCAAGATATGAAAATAGCAAACAAGTCCTTCAAAACATAAATGAGTAATATACAAAAGTAATATTATAAATGAAATATTAAAGCATGCTATATAAAATATTATTTGTCTAGGGGAAAATAATGACACCCCGCCACCTGCCACTCACAGATGCATGATAGTAACATTAAAATAGTGAGATAATGCCTCAATCCTCCACCAGAAGGACGAGCAGCTCCACTAGCACCTGACAGCTTCCAGCATAGAAATGGCTAAGGTTTACAACTAATCTTGAAATTAGCCCCTGAATATCCAAGGTAGATCGGTATGTTTTGAGAAATCTGGGACTGTCTCAGAATAGAGATGGTAAGAATCCCCTACTGTACTCCTTACTGCTTCTGGAAGGACCAGACCCACATTTTCTGTCATAGAAACAGTCAAATTCCACAACTAATCTTGAAAAGAATTAAAGCCACTGAATCTCCCAGCTGATCACTATGGGTAGAGAACTTTGGGGCTTTCTAAAAATGGTAATGGGCATAATGTTAACACTATTGTAACCATTATTAAAATAAGATTTAAAAAAGCTAATTTAGGGGCCCGAGTGATAGCCCAGTGGGTAGGGGCGTTTGCCTTGCACGCAGCCGGACCATGCTGGCCTGGTTCGATCCCCCGGCATACCATACGGTCCCCCAGCACCGCCAGGAGTAACTCCTGAGTGCAGAGCCAGGAGTAACCCCCTGAGCATCGCCAGGTGTGACCCAAAAAGCAAAAAAATAGATGATTTAAAGATTGTCTAGAAGAACATGATACTGCTGTAAATAATAAGTATACTTGTTTCTGTGCTGATTTTTAGTTGCATTTTAAAAGATGAACATATATAAAACCTTTTTTATACAAACTTTATATATATATATAAACCTTATATATAAACTTGGTAATTTAAATTTGTTCTAAAGAAGCATAAGCGTTGAAAGAGGTTTGCAATATAATTAAGCATTATGGGGTAAAATGTCTAAGTACATAGAATATTTTTCTTCACTATGAAATTTATTGAACCATAGAATAATTCTCATGGGAAAAATGTGTATATTTTCAGTATTGATTTTCTTTCTACCTAAGCAAGTGACTCAATAAATTTTATATTAAGAAATATGTAATCCTTGAAAAAAGTTGTAATATATCTAAAGTTTGATTTATTTATTATAAAGTAAAATGACTCACAGAAGATAAGATTTTTGGATCAGACTAACCATGTGCATTGCAGTTTCTAATAGCCAACTGGACATTAATTTCTAAACCAAGAAAGGCAGTTTTGTGTTTGTTTTCATATAAATATATTCACTATGATTTCAGAACGTTTCCTTTATGTGAAAAAAATAAATAAATTTTATCTACAGACCCGTTTATATATTTAGATAGAATAATTCCATCAGTTGAATAATTTTAAAACTACTTCTATTAGTTTATTTTGATATTTTCATACCAAATTATCAAATAAAGTTGGCAAAAAAATTTAATATATACTTTCTCAAAGAAAAAAAGTACATTTATTTTAGTTTTATAATATATATGTTTGATGCTATGTATTTTTAGATTTAACATTATTAATAAACAATCCCTGCCCCTCGAGGTGTTGCAGGTGTGGCTGCGGTGCCCAGCTGCATGGGCAGGTGGCAAACAGAGACAGGTTTGTCTATGCCGTGGGTCCTGAATAGTTGATGGTCTGACATAGACCCCATGGGATGAACCCAGAGCCACCACAGCAGAGCCTGGCACGCTATCCATAGTGGGTTAGATATGCCCAAAACAATAACAATAATGAACCTCATTCCCAACGAATGGAGATGTTACTGGCACCCATTTGAGCAAATCGATGAACAACGGGAAGACAAGTGATCACGATCACGATCACGATCTTCCCGTTAATCATCTATTTGCTAGAGCGGCACCAGTAATATCTCAATATGTCCTGTCACATGCTGTAGAGCCAAGGGCATCAGCTTGGTACAGGAACATAAAGAGCCTCAAACCATTATATTAGGTCATGAGAATGATCTAATATAATTGTTACTGGCATTTGGCATATCAAATACAACACGAGCAGCTTGCTAGGCTTGCCGTAAGGGAGGCATACTCTATAAACACCTCCAAATAAAGCCTTTATTGATGAACCACCCATGGAGTGGGTGGGGGTCGTCTGGCTTGTTGTGAGGTTCTGCCGGGGTGGTGGGCCAAGGCTGGAACCCACCATGCCTCCCGACTGCCTCATGAACGGCTGGGCACAGGGAGAGCAAGGAACCGCTCTGCCCCATGTCTGAGAGTCTCTGGACCAGCATACCTGGGCCGGATTGAGGAAGAAACTGCTCCAGGGTGGGTGTCGATGATCCGGGCTGTGATGGACAAGTGATACA
Organism: Cryptotis parvus; assembly: GCA_021461705.1. Classification (NCBI taxonomy): domain Eukaryota; kingdom Metazoa; phylum Chordata; class Mammalia; order Eulipotyphla; family Soricidae; genus Cryptotis; species Cryptotis parvus. The sequence goes on from JAJIBD010027011.1 coordinate 16,608, forward strand.
AAGTGAATAAAAATAGTGTGAAAATAAAGTTGAGATTTCATCTAAGTTTTAAAGAGGGAGTCATTTTATCTGTGCTCTAAATTAAAACAAACTCACATCCTAGAATCAAAAGCTCCTATGATCACAGCTAAACCTGATCTATTGGGTTATTTTCTCCATGTAGAAACTGAAATATATTTTGATTTGCACTTACATGAATTCTCTCTACTCTTCTCACATGAGAGTTTCTTCTCCCCCAACAAAATAAGTAGAATTGCTTTTTTAAAACAAGTTTCGACCATTCTGTTTGAAATTAAATGAACTTCTAGGAAGAAAGATGAAACCAGCAGATTATGTATGTATAAACTGTCATAACTTTGAGCGTCACTTTCTTTTACTTCCATAACATTTTAATATGATTTTTCTACATTCCAGAGTAAAAAAAAAGTAATTTTTCCATCAAATACTATTTCTGTTATCCAAAAATATATTATTATTTTTAAGATAAAAGTGGTAAAATATGAAAGACTTTCTCAGTAATCTTGTTTGGAAATTATTTTATGTACATTCCTTTCATAGAGGCTTCATCAGTTTGTTCTTTTTATTGTGTTGTAAATATGTTAAGACAGTCTTCTCTTTCTTTTCCAGGTTAATATTTAAAAAAATCATTTCACTATGACAGCAAAGGCTTTGTAAAATCTTTGCTTTACACAAAAATGCTTTACACAAAAGTCTTTTAAGTTGATGACATCTTTATATTAAAATACAATATTGAAATCATTGTCTTTAAGTTCAATGACATCTTTGAAATATAATACAATAATGAAATTATTGGCCATTTAGAAAGAAATCTGCTTATTCCTAAATTGCTATCCCTTATTAAAATGAATATGTTTTTACCTAAACATTTATTTCTATCTTATGAGTAAGATAAATGCTGGATTTTGAGATGACTGCAAGAGTATGCTACCCGCACGGCAGAGCCTGGCAAGCTACCCGTGTCATATTTGATATGCCAAATACCAGTAACAATTATAGACCTCATTCCCATGACCTGATGGAATGGTTTGAGGCTCTTTATGTTCCTGGAGCAAGCAGGTGCCCTTGGGCTTTACTTGCATGAGACAGGTCATATGGAGATGTTACTGGTGCCCGCTAGAGCAAATCAATGATGAACGGGAAGACAGTGATATAGTAAGACTAATTGTCAGATTTGGAAATTTTAAAAATAATTGCATAGCCCTCCTTTATTTTTAGGCAATTATATTTCATTTGGTCCTTTTCTGTGTTTTTGATCTCTTTAAAGACTCTCTTTACTCATATTGCTGTTTATAGAAGATGGAAAAAATTTTAGACTCAATTGTGGACTTAAAAGTATGCAAGGACACGGTGATAAGAAACATTGCAGTTACTCGGTTTTCTTTTTAGTCAATTAGGCTGAGATAAAAACAAAGTAGACTTCAAAGTCTATAGCTAAATATTTGCTATAGCTAAATAGTGGACAGCCAACAATACAAAAGGAGTTACCAAGGGGGAAACCAAATAGGTACTATATAAAAGGTTTTGCCTACTGAACTGGACATTTGTAATAACTGCTTTGCCACACATGGGGAAAGGACTATGTTACTTCATTTGCCAACCACTGTGAGTAGCCATATTAAATTATATTCCATGCTATTTGAAGATATATTCAGTCCTTTTTATGAAAGTCAGATTTCAAACTTTTTGAAACTTTTTTTCAAACTTTTTTTGCTTAACCAAATTTAAGCAAAGTTTTTATTTAAAAATAATTTTCAGAAAGATGGGCATAAATATTTTCTTAACTACAAATTGTTTTAACTTGAGCTAATTTTGGGGGGTCACACCTGGCGATGCTCAGGGATACTCCTGCTCTTCACTAAGGAATTACTCCTGGCGATGCTTGGGAGACCATGGCATGCAGGAGGATGGAACACGGGTTGGCCACATGCAAGGCAAACAGCCTACCAGCTGTGCTATCACTCCAGCCCACTTAACTAATTTTTAAAAATATTTTAAAATTCATACAGGGCTTATTTTTTTCCTTCCTGAAAACTCTGAAAATGCCTCTGCTCAGTGATTTGTTTCCTAAAAAATTCTGGGCTTAGATCATGGCATTCTGTTTTTTGTATCTCGGAGACATGTTTTTGTCTTTGGCCAGCTTCTTGTGTATTCTGATAAACCTGCTTTATATCTTAATTCTTTTTGACAGAAGATTAATTTCTGTACTGAGGCCAACCTCTGAACAATTCACCTATGGTACAGATACTTGCATGCCAAGTTGCTTTCCATATGAAAACACATGAAATACATCTCTACCAGAGATTTGGCCCTTAAATCCCTGTCTTATTAACTGGTTTTTCCCTATATTGAGTAAATATTTTGCTTTTAAACTTCACAACTTCCTAAAGGTATCAAGAGCACAAGCAAATATCCACCCAAGTCTCTCCCTTTCTCTATCATAGATTGATTTTAGTTTATTTTAAATGCCAGGGGACCTTCTTCCCTTAGAGCTGTGCAATCAACTGGGGGACTTAAAACTTATTGCTGTGCTATACCCTCAAATATTCTGATGCAATACCTATGTGTTGGGACTGAAAATTTGAGGTTCTAACTAGTTCTTTGGTAATGCAGATATTTCTTTTGAGAAGTTCGCCTGAGAATCCTGCACCAGAACCATTTCTCATTCAGTTTAAATAGCACTGTTGGAGTCATTTTGCCTAGTAAGAGTTGCAATATTAAAAAAGGATCCTAAAACCTTAACACAGAAATAAGTTCATATTGTGTTAAATCTTATTCTAATCTGAAACTTTATCTTGGGGGTGCCATTATGCTATTAGTGCTCTGATAAGGAATTTCAGTCATGGGGTTGAAAGTCTTTGATATGTTGGAGATTTTTAATCCTCTGTAATCATTCAGAGATTCCTATTTCTTTGTGAGCTTTAAGTGCGTAAAGTGCTGCTCAATTCCATATAAATGTATCAAAGAATATTTGAGGTTAGTAATAGAGGTGATTATGATACTGCTGTTAGTTAAAAGTCATCAGTGTAATGCTTAGGGTAAAAAAGAGAGAGAGAAAGAGATTTAAACATAAGAAATTTGAAAACACTTAACTTACCTCTCATGTCCAAGAAGTAGATTCCTATATAAAGCTTTTTAAAAGTTCCTATAATGACACTGTTTTCATTGAATATTTTTATAATTAAGTGAAAAGTGAATCAGGGATCAAAACCTGAAAAAAGTACACTTCTCAGAAAATCAAATCTGCACAATTAATTTTTCCAACTAATTGTAAAAGTGATTTTGTTACTGATGCTGCTGGGGGTCCCTTGGCAGTTATGTGACGTGGACGGAAGATAGCAGAAACCTGGAGAAAGGAACCTACAGCTTTTTCCAGATGTGCCTCTACCACTCAGGAGAACTACTGGGGAAAGCTAGGATGGATGAATCTGCACGGAGCCTTGCTCCTGCAGGAAAGGAAAATAAAGTCAGCCCTGGAACTACAAGGGTTTTGGCTTTGTCTCTCAGAAGAGAACTTCAGGATTTGGGCAGTGAGTGAAGTGAAAACAGTTTATTTGGAAGCTTGGAGGAAGGTGGGGGTTGGAGAGAGACAGACAGACAGACAGAGTCAGACAGACAGAAAGAGAAAAAGACAGAGTGTAACTTATTCGAGAGAGAACATGGGCTTCCAGAGTGGAGGAAGCCTCTACACATTCCAACCTTAGATATGGAAGTATGAAAGTACACATCTCAAGATAGGAGATGAGGCGACACAGGTACTTGGGCAGAACATGCGTCACTCAGTCGAAACACATATGACATAGGCAGATAAATAGGAGAGGGGCCATTCAAATGAAATTCCTGGATGTAATTAAGCCAATAGGCCTAAGGCTGTCCAGAACCACTGGTGGAAACAGGAGCCAAGACCTGACAAGACCTTTACCTGGAGCTAGCCCAGAACAGAGAAGGCTGGACCCAACCTCTAAGAGAAGATCCAGCAGGAATTGAGGTCAAGAAAATGAATGAGCTTTCAAAGAAGACCACTCCCAATTCTATCACCCCCCCACCAACTTGGCAACTGCCCTAGCAACAGACTTTACCTAAGTAGAAGCCCTATGTGGGGTAGCTTGGAAGGCAGCTATACTCACCACTATACTACCAACGCTTTACTGTGGGTGAGCTTGGGAAGAACCTATTAAAGCCTTCTTAGACAAAGGAAGCATCCACATATGCTGCCCGAGCATGGCAGAGCACATACAGTGCCCCAGAACATGTGTCACCCTCATCCCCTCTTGTGATGTGTTCTCTCTCTCTCTCTCTCTCCTCTCTCTCTCTCTCTCTCACACACACACACACACACACACACACTTTCTCTCCGCCTTCCCTTCCTAAAAGCCACCAAATAAAATTTATTTTATATCGCTGCTTGTGTCCTCCTGAAATTCTCTTCAGAGAGTCAAAGACAAGAAGCTGCAAGACCTGGGTAAGGCCTAGCCTTCCTAGGGGATGGCAGAGGTGGATCAGGGAAAAGTGATCTTCTCCCTCCTTCCCTCCTCACCTAAGCCTCACCTAAGCCCCCGTGGGGCCCACCTTCATCCCATGGACAGAGGCAGCACATGGCTGCAGGCACGACATGCGCTTTCTTTATTCAGTTTGATTTTTTACAGGGTTTTCTGCAAACTGCCCATGTAGGGCTTTCTACTAAGGTAATAGTCTGTGGCTAGGGTGGTTGCCAAGGGGAAGTGTTGGGAGCAGTTGAATTCCTTCCCTGGTCTTTGTTCCTGCTGGAAGTTCTTTCTGAGGGGGATGTGTGCTTTCTTCCTCTGGATGTGTGCGAAGAATTCAGATAAAGGTCTAATTTCCTATGTTCACAGTGTCTCAGGGTAGGGTTTTTAGCAGCGATAGGGCTAGTTGATTTTATACTTACATAAATTTTAAGGGAAGAGGGCGTCCTTCAGCCTGCCTGCCTGTGTCATTAGTATTACTAAGAATGAGAAAGTTACAAACAGGTTAGGTATTTTGGAAATAACCAAGCTCAGTTTCTAATCTCTAGTATTTTCCCTGCTACTTAAAACCAGGAGATCATTTCTTTTACAAATTATGTACCAAGTGTTTATAGAATATTTACTATATACAAGCCATTATAGATAGATAAATAGATACATAAACAGGTATATTCAGAATAATCTATTCAGTTCAATTAAAGAAGTAACCAAAATTTGTTTATGCTTGCAAAATTCTATATAACTGAAAAAATTCTACCTGGCCAGGAAAACAGTCACTGAAGAGAGATATTCCTGATTATTTTTGCTGCCTATTCATTGGTAACAAAATTAAGATTTAGAATGCATAGTTGAGGGCTAGAATTATAGTATAATGGGTAGGGCACTTGTCTTACATGCAGTCTACTTGACTTCAATCCCCAGTATCCCAGATGATACCCGAGCACCACCAGGGGTGATTCCTAAGAGCATAGCCCTAAGTAAACCCTGAGCATTACCGGTGTGACCCAAAACCAACCAAACAAATACACAAAGAAAGAATGTGTAGTTACAAAATACATTTTGAATATTCTTTCTTTCAAAAGAATTAATTTGGTGTAGGTACTCATAAGTAGTGCTCTGGGTCTCAGCATCAATTCCAATTAAAATGTGGACCAAGCCAGAGAATTCAATGTTGCAATCCAGTGATGATGTGCTATGTGAACCCAGCGGTTCTAGAAGCACCAGAGTCACAGTCGAGGTGCTCAGAGGACGAGCTAAGTGAAGCATACAAAGCACATGCTCTGATTGCTGAAATGTCTCACCAACCCAAATAAATTGATTTTTATAAATGCTTCTCTGTTTCTCTTATCACTATGTCACTTGATCACTTGAATCCCCTTATTCATTGATTTGCTCAAGTGGGCGCCAGTAACATTTCCATTGGACCCTATCACGTGCCAATGTAGCCCAATGGCATCTTCTTGCTTCAGGAATATGAAGAACTTCAAACCATTCCTTCAGGGTCTTGACGGGGAAGTCTGACCATCTTTTAGGTGGAAGGCCACGTGATCTTTTGACATCCCGTGGGATCCAGTCAGTAACGGCTCTAGTCCAGCGGTTGTCTCCAAATCGCATTACATGTCCAGCCCATCTGATTTTCGATGCCTTGGCAAACGAGACAGCGTCCCTGATTCTGGAATAGCGACGGAGCTCAGAACTCCGGATTCCTTCTCTCACTTGAGTGAGGCGTGATATTCCAAGCACAGCTCTTTCGATTCCTCTCTGGGAGACCCAAATAGCATTCTCATCCTGCTTTCGTAGGGCCCAGGTCTCTGAGGCATATGTTAGTGTAGGGAGAACGGTGGAGTCAAAGAGATGTGCCCGGAGCCGGAGGTTCTTTTGTCCTTTTAGCTATTTCTTCAATGCCTTTGAAGGCATTCCATGCCGCTCTCTTCCTCCTGCGCAGCTCAGGTTTTAGGTCGTTCAAAATGTTGATTTCTCGACCTAGGTACACATAACTGCTGCAATCAGAGATGTTTGTTCCATTGAGAGTGAATGGGGTCTCTGGAACGAGTTCATTTTCATAAATATGGTTTTCTTTAGATTCAGCTGTAGACATTCTACATTCTCAGTCAAAGTCAGCCAGCATTTGTGCCGCTTGGCTTATGTTTGGTATTATTAGAATGATGTCATCAGCGAAGCGGAGGTGGTGTACTTGCCGACCATCTATCTTCACTCCCATTCCTTCCCATTCTAATTGTGGCATGATGTTCTCGAGGGTGGCACTGAAGAGTTTTGGTGAAATGGTATCACCCAGTCGACTGCTCTTTTGACATCAATGATCACTTCTTTGTAGAATGGTGAGATCCTGGTGGTGAATCCGTAATACAGCTCATGAAGGATCTTGATGTATTGGGTTTGAACACCCTGTTTGGCTAGGGCTTCGATGCCTGCTTCAGTCTCCACAGAATCAAAGGCTTTCTGTAAATCAATGAACGTGAGACAGAGCGGCATCTTGTACTCCCTACAAACCTCAATGGGCTTGGTTACTGTGTGGATATGGTTGATTGTGCAGAATTCTTTCCGGAAGCCTGCTTGCTCGCATGGTTGTCCTTCATCTAGTGTTCTGCTAATCCTGTTCAGGATGACTCGTGTAAACAGCTTGTAGATGACAGACAACAGGCAGATGGGGCTATAGTTGCCAGTGTTGTGAATGTCTCCCTTCTTGAACAGTAGAACTGTCCTGCTGGTTTTCCATTGGGAGGGCACCTTGCATTCGGACAGGTAGTGTGTGAAGAGCCGAGCTAGTGTATTGATGAGTACCGATGGCAGATTCTTCAGGTGTTCGGGTCTGACTTTGTCTGGGCCTGGTGCTGTTCCCTTATTTACTGCCGAGATGGCATGTCGGATTTCAGAAGGGAGAACGTTGGGAATGACATATCCATCCTTGGCATTTGGTATGTGGGCAGGTGGATGTGGCTCTCAAAGACATTTGAGTAGAAGTCATGGATAATCTTCTCCATTGCCTTTCTGGAAAATGTGATAGATCCATCAGGGCGTCGGAGGGCAGTCTTCTTGGTCTTATAGTTGGCGAAGGACAGGTGGGCGGTGCGAATGCTTTTCCCGGCTTCTGCTACATCTTCCAGTATTTCTGCTTTTCTGTCTTTGAGGTCTTCTTTTCATCATACAAAGAAGATGAAATTGAGAAATTCTACATTGAATTGGAGGAGTTCTATAAAAAAGATCACTCCTTCTACAAGATCATAGTCGGTGATTTTGATGCCAAGATAGGAACAAGAAGATCAGCCGAAGAACTCCACATGGGGGACCCATAGCCTAGAATAGAACGAACAGGGTGGGAGACTATCTGAGTTCATCATGTCCACCAAGACCATTCATGGGAACTCACAGTTCCAGAAGGCTGAAGCGAAACATTGGACATGGGAATCTCCTGGCGGACAGTTCCACAATGAAATTGACCACATCATCTTCAATCGATTGTTTTGTCTGACAGATGTTGCTGTCGTTCCCAAATTCCAAACAGGATCGGACCACCGTCTCCTTCATGCAAAATTCTACTTCCCGCAATGGGGAGAAAAGGCTGCAAAGTTTAAGAAGAGAACTCCCAGAATGACCACCAACTGGGAACACTTTGGCACCATTGCAGCAACATGGGAAGATACCATCATTGACGACATCGATGAAGAATACAACCAACTGATTCAGCACCTCCATGATTGTGCGAAGAATGCCGAGAGAGAGAAAGACACAAAAGGACTCTTGTCTTCAGAAACTCTTGAGCTCATTCGCCAACGTGGCAAGGCATGAACTTCAGGAGACCAAATGCTAACATTCAAGCTTGCTAAATGGTGCAGAGAAGCGATAAAAGAAGACCTCAAAGACAGAAAAAAAAGAAAGAAGGAAGACCTGTTTCTCTTATATTTCAACTTAAACTGCCAGGATTTTAATATCTGATGCTTTGGATTTGAGTATACCTTTGATAAAATTCTCTTTCATTATCCTAAAACATACATGAATTTTGTGTTACTATTGTGAGTTATGTCAGACCCTTACCAGTGTATATGACTGTGAGCTCAGTAGTCTCATTGGATAAAATGAAATATGGAATATAGAATTTGAACTGAATATATGGCACTGTATCACTGTATCACTGTCTTCCCTTTCATCATCGATTTGCCCGAGCGGGCACTAGTAACATCTTCATATGACCTGTCTCATGCAAGTAGATCCCAAGGGCACCTGCTTACTCCAGGAACATAAAGAGCCTCAAACCATTCCATCAGGTCATGGGAATGAGGTCTATAATTGTTACTGGTATCTGGCATATCAATACAACACGGGTAGCTTGCCAGGCTCTGCCGTGCGGGTAGCATACTCTTGTAGTCATATCAAAATCCAGCATTTATTGATGAACTGCGCAGCCACTTGTGGCCACGAGAGCCGGGCTGTGATAGGCTGGTCTGCTAGTGTGCCATATTTTTAAAATAGTGTGCCATATTTTTAAAATATGGCACACTGTTTTAAAAAATAGAAAGAAGTCATCCTTAATTTTTTCAGCAAATATATGCATTCTGTTAAATGCCTTAAACCATTATGTTTTTCAGCAGCAAACACATAATATCTGACTTTGGGGAGTAATGTTAGACATCTTCAATATTTATTTACCAGATCAATTCATTAATAGAATCTGTAGATTTTATATTATAATTGTATTATGTTTTCACTTATCTTAATAATTATATAAGAAAATATACAGCATGATTGGTCTTTCATTTTATTTACAGTCTTCATAATAATTTAGATAGTGAAGTGACTTATCTCCCTATTCACAGAGGCTTTAGTTATTGTTCATTTATTTTGGGAGGGCCGTATCAAGCAGTGTTTTTGGGCTACTCCCAGTTTAGTAGTTGGGGGTTACTCTATGGAGGTAAGACTAAGCATTACTGAAAACAACCTCAAATTTCCCATGTACAAAGCATGTACAAAAACTTTTTGAGCTAGCCCTACATTGATTTTTCTGGGTCTCAATATAAAATGAAGCTTATAAAAATATATGGTGTATACGAATTCATTATAATCAATATATAGTTGGATTAAAAATTGCTAGTGACAATTTTGAATGGGTATTTACTTACTTCTAACAGGACCACAATTATTTCATATAACTTATTTGTGATAGTATATGTCATATTTTATATTGATCAAAAACCATTTGCTTCATCTTATTTTATATATAGCACTTTTATAAGATGTTGTCATACTCTTTTGTTATTGTTCATTTCTTGTTCATTTCAAAAATCGATATAAATTTATGCTGCAGTGTTGTTGAGTGATTAAAAACCAGTGTCATCTTGATGTCAAAGGTTTGCTATTCACGCATTGATGATCTAATGAATGTTATTCAACCTCTATCATCTCTTATTTTCCATACCTATAACCTATGAATTAGGGTGACACCTAAATCACAATGTGGTTGTGAAGATTTAATGAGTTAATAAAGGTAAAGCACTTAGAATACTAGATAAAAGTGAGTGATGGTGGTGTTGTCTGCACTGACTTTTGGCAAAATGATAAAGGAGAAAGTAAATAAAGGACAAATCTTCTCATGTCACAGCATGATAGAGTTGAAAAACATGCAGTAAAATTAAATTTAGTTATGTAATCTTATAAATTATCAGAAAAGTTAGTAATGCTAAAGGTAAAAAATAGCAGACAATTGAGATTATTTTATTGAGACTACCACAGTAGGGAGAGTGGTTATGAATAAGGATCAAAAAGAACATGAAGGTGGTCTGGAATTTTATAGAGTAAAGCAAACATCAGTAGGATGTGTGAAAGTGTTCATCATCACTTATTATGGAAAAACAAATCAAATCAAAAATGAAATATCACCTCACACCAGTGAAAATAGCATACATCGTAAAGACTGGAAACAGTCAGCCTTAGCAGGGATGTGACTGAATAAGTCACTTATTACAATCAGTTGTGATTATGCAATGAAAAATGGCTAAACAACAGTATTTGAAGAGCTCCTGTTTTGGTAAAACTAGTGTAAATACGGAGAAGAGTGCCCAAGAACATAAATTTTCTTCTTCTTTTCCCTGTAGCTGGGTCTATGCACTCTTTCATTCTGGCTGCTCTTGAATTATGTACTTTTATAATAAATGAATAATCCAGTGAGTAAAAGTTTTCTTTGAATTCTAGCAAACCAATCAAAGCAAATGAATGGATAGAAGAAACTATTGCAAACCAGTCTGTTACAAATACTTCAGATTGTGACTGGAGTCTGGCATTGATAGGTGGGGCGAAAGTAATAGGACAAAGGAACTGGGAGGGTTGCTGTATAGGAATCTGGGGCTATCTCTGTAGATAGTGTCAGTACTGAGTTAAACTTCAGGGTATCAAGCTGGGTAGAAGAATTATTCCTTGCTGGTCACAGTCACCCGTGCTTCTTTGAATGTGAAGCCTGATGTCTTTTCTCATTTGAACCATGAATCTGAAAGTTTAAGCTGTTGCACTTTGTCCCTGTATCATAACTAAATTAATAATAAATAATACAAAATAGTGTAAGTATGTCATTTGCCATGATATTATGTCCTTACAACTGTGTGCAAATGTGTCTTATTTTATCTCATTTTGCAGGTTTTTGTAGCTCCCAAGCAGTACTTTGAGGACACTAGCAATTCTAGATGAACCAGGCTGGTGGTTAAATATGAATGACAAAGAATGCAGTAAGGCTCAGGCCCTGTAGTGTTAGGGACCGCCAGAGCCACCATGATGCTATGCAGAGCTATGCAGGGATCCTACAGGTGTTGGAAACACATGTGCTCTAAACCCACACTTCTCAGGGCCAAAAAATTATCATAATTTGTTAGCATTCGTGTTAGTTTCCTCCAGTTCCTGAAACTTTTGTTTATGTCTAATGCAATAGACAATTTAATGGTATCCATCTGTGCTTATAAATATATTTCTAAATGATCTTTTATTTAAATTGAATAAATTGTAGGATAACATATATGTATGATAAAATTAGACATTCTTTTACAAATGGCACTCCTAGACTATGAGAAAAAATTCCTGGAACAAACAAAGCAGAGCTGAAAGATAAGCATGCAGGGTACTAACAAGAAAAGAATGGGGTAAGGGTAGGGAAGGCTGGGGAAGAAAGATGGCTGAAAGCACCAAGCCATTAATTGCTTGTTCTTCACTGTATCCTCAATGCACTGATACAGCTGGAGCTCGGGTTGATACAGCTTAAGCTATGGTGAAGAATGTCAGGTTACTTTGATACAGTTGAAGCTAGGGTGGAAAAAGTAAAGGCCACTTTAGACAATTATCAACAGGTAGCCAATCAAAAAGAGAATTGAGATTTGAAAAGAGAACCCTAGGCTATCCCTCTCAGGGAGGAGAAGAAGACAGAGAGGGACAGCTCTTCTGGCTCTCCCCCCTTCCTCTCTATCTTGGCTTGCTCATTTTCTTGCCAGCTCCCTCTCACCGGATCAGTGAATGATGACGTAAAGTCAGTTCAGTGACGTAAAGCTCTTACCTTCTAGATTCCAGTTCAATCTCAGGCACAGTTTATGGTCCCTCACCCTTGTCAGTATCAATTCTGGAACCCAGAGCCAGGAGTAAACCCTGAGTACAAACAGGTGTGATCCGAAACAGACAAAAAATATGGATGAGTTTGGATTGTGTGGGAACAACAGCAAAAGACATATCTGCATGTAGCCATTGCTTTGATGAAGACAAAATATATTGCCAAAACACTAAATACCCACCTTTTCCTCCTCCAGTAAAGTATCTTCATTTGCCTCTAGATTTCTAATTATAATATTATGATAATTTTCTGGGTTAGGGGCTGGGTAGATTGTAAAATCGTTTGCATGTTGCTAAAGCCGGGTAAAATCCCTGTCACCACATATGGTCCCCTGAACAAGTCCAGGGTGACCTCTATTGTGTATGATCCAGAACTAAGCCTTGAGGATCACTAAATATGGTCCCCAAACAACACAAAACACTTTTCCTAGTTTATTGTAATTGTGATATCTATGTATAACTTCCTATAAAATGTGGTTTAGATTACCTATTTTAAATTTAAATATGCTGCACCTGTTCCCTCTGTCTTATTTCCTTAACATTATATTTTTGAGACTGAATTTACTTGAATGTAATAACAGTTTCTTCATTTCTATTGCCATATCTGTTCTACAGATGAAGACACTTGGGTGGTTTATGGGATTAACTTTTGATAAATATTACATATACATTTTTATAAGTAGGCTTTAAAGGTGCCTTTAAAATCTCAGTAATCCCAAAACAACACCAGAAGAAGCAGTAAGTACTATACACTTGATTTCAGGTAAGAACATAATGAGAAAAATAATTCAAACAATATTACTAAAACCTTACAATTTGAACCAAGCATTGAATAACAGTTACAGGTCAGCATTTATTCAACTTTATTGCTACTGGTGTTTAAAAGGCCTGATATACAGCTTGATCTTATATTCACAAAAATGTAAGAGGATGAGAACAAAGTTCTAAGACTGATGAGGCTGATGCTAAAGTAACTGGCTTTGGGACGGAGCGATAGTCCAGTGGGTACGGCATTTGCCTTGCATGTGGCCAGCCCATGCTGGCATGGGTTCCATCCCCGGCATCCCATATGGTCTCCCGAGCACTGCCAGGAGTAATTCCTGAGTGCAGAGCCAGGAATAACCCCTGAGCATTGCTGGGTGTGACCCAAAAAGCAAAATATATATACATATATATATATATGTGTGTGTGTGTATGTATATATATATATATATAGTAACTGACTCTTAAATATAAGGAAATAAACTTCTAAATACTAGAATTTGGAAAAGGAATACTAGATATTTAATATAAGGATTAGGAATAACTATCCAGTCTGACCATGCGTCTCCTCATACATTGACTAGTCTTTGTAAAACATTTATGTGGATGGAACAAAACTGACTGAATGCCTAAATTTTCTCTGACTGTGCTGGAGGCCACTCGGTCCCACACATCAAAGGCTTATTCTTTATCAATAAGTTCTCATCATCCGCCCCATTTTTCTGAGTTTTGAGGGAGACAAACAACAAAGACAAGTGTATAAAAGATATACAATAGGCTTCTTTTCTTTCCTTATGTCCTCATCCAACTTATTGATAAAGTTCACTGTTCCCTCTCCCTTCCCATGCAAACAGGAACAATGATAGAAACAGGAGAAGAAAGAGCAAAAGCGGCAGCAGACATCAATTGATGTCCTTCAGAGAGAAGCAGAATAAGAAGAAATTTCTCCTTAAACTACTACTCTATAGGGATCTTAGAACCTTTTATATAGTGTGAAAAAATATGAACAGTGGCTGAAAAATAATTCATAACTGTTTTTCTAATTTATTACCTCAGAGTCTCCATCCTTTTATTCGCTCTTCTTGGGGTTTCTTGATGTTTTCAGGTGAATGATAGACACTTAGCAGACTTAGCCCAGTAGTTCTTTAGACAGTCTTGGACTTGCCTGAATACTACAGTATAAACACCTTTGACTCAAAGTGAATACTCTGACAGGAGATTTTATTGCAAACTAAGTCTCTCAGTTTTAACTCATATTTTTTGATTCAATTCAAAGTATTGCTCCTAAGTTAAAAGATGGATTAAGTCATCTTGTCATTCTATTTTAATTGCAATGGCTACTTCTAAGATAATTTATAAGTAATCCCATAACTGGAGAGTTTAGAAACTACTCAGTGTCATTTTGTTAAACACAGTTCTGATGTTTGGAATTTCTCTCTGATAATACTTAGCAATGAATTATTCTATTTCATTTCAAAGTAATTTCATTTCTCTTAAAAAATTACCTATTCACTACATGAATGGTTTGGAAATATGCGGTTTCTTACTTTAAGAAGTTTCTTTTTTTTAATTTTTTTTGTTTTTTTTTTTATTTTTAGGGTTACACCCGGCAATACTCAGGGGTTTCTCCTGGCTCTGCACACAGGAATTACTCCTGGCAGTGCTTGGGGGACCATATGGGATGCCAGTTATGGAACCCAGGCCGGCATGGGCCGGCTGTGTGCAAGGCAAACGCCCTACTGCTGGACTATCGCTCTGGCCCAAGAAGTTTTCTTTTTAAGAATGTATTTTAATGTAATGGATTCTTCCATCCAAAAATTGTATTAAAATGCAAATGCCCGATGTGACAGTATTAAGAGGTTGGGGGTCTTCTACAGGACTTAGGTCTTGAAGGTGCAGCATACAGAATGGTTTTAGTGCTCTTGTTAGCCACCCCAGAGAATGCCCTGCCCTCTTTCACTACAAGAAGAAAAAATAAGAAATCTATGCTGGAGAAGGACTTTCACAACCCATGATTTTATATCCTACCAGCTTACATTTGTGGGAGAAATATATTTATGTCTTTTCTAAGTTACATGGTCTTTTGTATTTTGTTATGGTAGCAGGATTGAACCAAAACAGTATGATTTACTCCAGCTTGCACATATTATTTCTGATTACGTAGTCATAGAGAACAAGTTTACTGCAACTTTCAAGTGACATTTCCTCAAACAATTATTAAGATCCACCTTATATGACTATACTAATTCTTCAAATTTTGTATCATATGCTTTGCAGATTTTAGAGTTTTAATTTTTTATTCAATATGATGCTTTAGATCTTAAAAGTGGTACCCTAGACTAAGATGTAAACACTCGAGTTGGCAAGCACAAGTAACTCTTTTGAACTCCCAGAAAAAAATTTATCTTATGTCTTTAGTAATATTTATTAATAGCTGGATGATCTTGTTTTTATTTTAAGAGGTTTTTTTTTCTGCTTTTTGGGTCACACCCAGCGATGCTCAGGGGTTACTCCTGGCTCTGAACTCAGGAATTACTCCTGGCGGTGCTCGGGGACCATATGGGATGCCGAGGATCGAACCTGGGCCTGCACAGGCTGGCCGCGTGCATGGCAAATGCCCTACCCGCTGGGCTATCGCTCCGCCCCCAGATCTTGTTTTTATTTTTAAAAAAATAGTGTCTATACAGGTGTCATAGTGACTGTTAAATGAACTAAGCACATGTTTTACTTGTAGGAGATCCATACCCAACATCCCATGGTCCTCCAAGCACTAACAAGAGTGGCCCCTGAAAACTGCTGGACATGGCTAAAGGAACAAAAAACACCAAGATTTTTAAAGTAAATCTAAGCCCTTTTTAATTTTGTATTACCTAAAATATGCATGTCCAAATAATGCTAGAAATTATAAGAACACAAATATGTGCTAAGCTATGCAACATTCACCAAAGATGTCCATCTATTGAATTATGGAACCTAGACAGTGTTACCTTATATTGCAAAAAAACTTTATATGTGTGATTAAATTAACCATGTTGAAATCAAGAGATTATTGTGGGTTACCTGGGTAATTTCAACAACAACAAAAGAGAGAGTCAGTACGAAAATGGAAGCAGAGGGACTATAGGCATAGTACAGTGAGCAAGGTGCTTGTCTCACATGTGTGGCTGACTGAGGTTCAATCCTTGGCCCTTATGGTTTTCTAAGCCTCACTGAGTGCAGATCCAGGAGTAAACCCTGAGCGCTCTGGATATGTCTTCAAATCAATGGAAGCAGAAGCCAAAGTCTTCATGGGATATGAGCAACTTCTAGAAGGCAGAAGAGGTAGAGAAATTGTTTATCTTGAGAAGAAATAAGTCCTTATGAGTTATTTTGAACCACTGACTTGTAAAATAAATTTGAATTAAGTCAAACACTGTGGTAATTTGTTAAAACAAAAGGAAATACTTTATAGCTACCAAGTAGAATATAGTTTCAGAATACTTTTTGAAAACAGATATTCTTTTTGTGGTAATAGAACATACATTATTTAAAATAACTCCCAAAGCCCAAACATGATATGTGTAATTTTGCTTATGCAGCAATTGACTGGAAACGAGGATCTTAAAATATCAAAGATAATTTAAGTATGCCCTTAGTTCACTTTTTGTTTTCTTTTTACAGGGCTATCTTATTGAGAATATTTTCATTTTTAGGTAAGAAATATAGCAAGTAATACCTAAACTCAAGGGTTCATCACTGTTATCTGTTAATTGAAAAATAATTACAATAAAACTGAAACTGAAATCAATCAATAAGGTTTTGTTTTTATCATAGCTACTCTAACAGGTTACTTAATTACAGAAACCTTTACACTAATTATTTTCTCTAGAGACACTCATTAATTGATATGTGTTGTTCATTGAACTCACTGAATTGCTCTTGGAGTAATAGTTTCCCATTTGCAGTCTCAGTGTTTCATTCAGTGTACCATTGGTCATAGCTGACAGAGGATATAAAATCTAACAGCTTTCTGCAATAATCTGAAAGGCAAAAGAAAAAGATATTTACTAATGCTCCGATATGAAATTAATGTCTATAAAGTTCTTTAATTTGCTTACATTCACGCTTGAATTGCAATGGGGAATAATTGATTTCATTTTCATTTTATAATTAACATTTTGCCATGTTATTCAACCAGCACTTGTTATATTATCATATAGGAGAATAGTCATAACAGATTGTATTGTAATGCATGGAATCAATTACCAAGTGTGTAATCTATAAACAGTGAAAGGCAAGAATTTACAGAAATTAATAATGCATATCTTTATACCTGCTTGTGTATTAACATGATGAAATTCAAATTCAGATAAGTGAAGTTCTTGAAAGAGTTTATGTGACTTGAATTATAACATGTGACTTAAATGAAAAAAATTTCTACAAGTTATTACAGCACTGAATCCATGTTTAAGTACACAAATCACAGAATAATACTCAATCAAGAAATGGAGTAAATTCTAGACAAGTGAAAACCTTAACCTAACTTGAAATGTTTGATATTTAAGTAATTCCTGAAAGTTTTAGTGTTGAAGAGATGTGAGTAGAGCCATTTTTAATTGGGAAAAGTATTTAACCTTGCAGTTATTAGTTAACTGTTTGTGTTATACACAGTTATAATACCTGCTTCATTGCATCATAATGTCTTGTTAAAACAGGATCATAAAAACAAGGATTTTATCTAAACTCCTCTCTCCACTTGAATTGGCTCTACTGGTCTTTTAGGGTTGAATAAATGAGAGATTAACATACAGATAATTAAATAAATTAATATTTCATATCAGATATATAACTTCAATTCACAACTTTATTATTTATAATTTTGTCTTCAAGGCTATCAAACATAAGAAAAACACTAAAATCACCATGCTATTTATACATTTCTTTAAATATGAATTTAAAGGTAGTAGTCCTTAAGTTTGTTAGTTAAAAAAGAGCAAATAAGGGATCAGAGAGTTAATACAGTAGGTAGGATAGGGTACTTGTCTTGTATATAGCTAACTCAAATCGAATCCCTGGCATCCCTAATGGTATACCCTTAAACCACCAGGAAGCTGTCCCTGAGCACAGAGCCAGGAGTAATTCCTGGTCTCATCCAGATGTGCCCAACAGTCCCAAAAATAAGACCAAATGCAATATTTTAGCTTTAAATCATAGATTTTAAGATAAAAATTTTAATTTATTCTTTTATAAAATCTAACAAATATAAGAATTTAATAAGCATGTATATGTGCATGCCTTCTTGTAGACATATTGCTATTTTCTCTTCTATTTAAATTAATATATGTTCTACCACAGGCATATCTATATCCAGTTTTTTTTTGCATACTTTCTTTGCTTTTGGGGAGTATTATTAATTTTTCCTCACTGGACTAATTTGAAGTCTTTTGGACTGTATTTGAGGGGAAAATAACACTACCTAAGTCTACATTTGCTTTTTCACAGTTTATTTTTTTTAGTTGAGAAGATCTATCCTCACATGGTTACTCAAAGCTTTCATTAACTTATAGTCTTGTTCCCCAGGTTCCAGTGGTAGCTGGCTTTTCCACTTCTACAAGATACAAGTTCTCTCAAGTCTTATTAGTATCTTTGTTCTCAGAAAAACAGGCAGTTTTATTTCAGCCACTTCCTTTCATTAAACATATTGTTAAAATTAGAATGTAAAACCCACAAATAATACCACTTAATTTCCAACCATGTTCCTAGAACTACAAAGTTCATAATGGTAGTTTCAGCCAACTAAACATTTTGTACCACCTGGTCTTTCTTTAAATAACTCACAGTAGAGTCTATATTACTTGAATTTATAAACCTAATTTAGTCAAGGCAGTACTACAAAAGATAAATACAAAATCTCAGTGAAAAATTTATGAAATATTTTTATTGCTCATAAGAAGGCAAATTAGCTAAAGAGAAGGTAAAAGTTCTCCATTCAGAGACCTGGCATTTTCCCTAGTGTGAGGCTACCCACACCCACAGTCTATCAGTTTTTAGCGTTCTCTACAGTGAGCAGAATATGGGTGGGAGAGATCAAGGAACTAGGATTATGAAGATGATTATCATGAATCAGCATAGAAATCCTTACATGAAATATTCCCAGGTCCCAAGGGTGAGAGACCCTGAGACACAGAAAACTGCAAAGTAAGCTAGGGAATTGAATATATGTATTTGATAAAACGTCAATGGAAGTTGGACTGATAAACAATGTGTGTGAGTGTGTCTGTGTGTGTCTGTGTACATGCACGTATGCAACATGTGTTTCTCAAATGCTTATGTTATTTAAAGTCTGACAAGATGAGGCATTTTGATAAATTTTCACCATATAGCGCTTAGTCTAATTTTTTAAAGTATGGAATATTGTCAGTATCCAAGTAAAGGATGAAATTTTAAGTGATTTTAAGTGATAAAATTTCAGTTCTAAATTATAACCTACCAAAGGGGTTTTAAAAATCACTTGATCACTTGACATCCTGTTATTCATCAATTTGCTTGAGCAGGCGCCAGTAACATTTCCATTTAACCCTATCACGTACCAGTGTAGCCCAATGGCATCTGGTTGCTTCAGGAATACAAAGAGCCACAAACCATTCATTCAGGGTCTTGACGAAGAAGTCTGACCATCTTGTAGCTGGGCGGCCATGTGATCTTTTGACATCCCGTGGGATCCAGTCGGTATCAGCTCTACTCCAGTGGTCACCTCCAAATCGCATTACATGTACAGCCCATCTGATTTTCGATGCCTTGGCAAATGAGACAGCGTCCCTAACTCTGGAACAGCGACGGAGGTTGGAGCTCGGATTCCTTCTTCCACTTGAGTGAGATGTGATATTCCAAGCATAGCTCTTTCGATTCCTCTTTGGGAGACCCGAATAGTGTTCTCATCCTACTTTCGTAGGGCCCAGGTCTCTGAGGCATATGTTAATGCAAGAACAGTGGAGTTGAAGAGATGGAGATGTGTCCGAGCCAGAGGTTCTTTGTATTTTTAGCTATTTCTTCAATGCCTTTGAAGTCATTCCATGCCACTCTCTTTCCTGCGCAGCTCAGGTTTTACGTCATTCATCATGTTGAATTCTTGACCTAGATACACATAACTGCTGCATTCAGAGATTTTTGTTCCATTGAGAGTGAATGGAAAGATAGGTTTACAGCTGAATCTCAGCAAATCTATGTTCATGAAAAATGAACTAGTTCCAGAGGCCCCATTCACTTTCATTCACTCTCAATGGAACAAACATCGCTGAATGCAGCAGTTTTAAAAATAATCATCCTTTTACATTATTTTATTTTACTCTGAAATAGTTTTAGTATGACTCTAGGAATTCAATTTGTAACTATCCATAATAGCAAAGCAGAAGTAAAGCATCTGTGTCTGCGTGCTTGACTCTGTGCATAAGTAGTCCAGGAGATCAGGACTACTAAAGAAGAACCTACCAGATTCTGGCTCTTGTCTTATGTCACAATATAATTTTGGAGGTGATGGGGGACAGAGAGAGAAGTAGAATAGTACTATTTAGAAAATACAATAATGGAAAAGAAGAGAGAATCCTGTGAAATAGTAGAAAGATATTACCTTTTCCAAATTGTATAAGGGCAAACCCAGTAAGGAATGTTCTGAGTTGCTATGGGAAGAGGATTTCATTGAATGTGTGTGTAGATTTATGGGGTGTGTGTGTATGTGTGTATGTGTGTATCTGTTTCTGTATGTGTTGGTCTGAAGGTTGCTTCTAAGGATTTATCAAGAAAAAGGACTTTAGTGTGGGGGATTTCATTTCTACCCTCTGTCTTATCATAGCTTCATTCTTGGACATCAGTGATCAATGTACAGGGTCCAGTTTTCATCATGACATAGCAGAAGGATAACTCCTCTTCAGAGTATAATTTTGTCTCCCCAAACAGTTTTTCAGTTGTTTTATGGCTTTTTTTTTGTCTCTCCCTGAAACTTACTGCCACTAGTTCCGCTACTTGATTCCTCTCTGGGCATAATTTGTATTAATTTGATCCAAAATTTCTTCAAAAAACATCTAAGAGTACTACCTAATTTTGACAATGAAAATTACCTTAGCATCAATGACTTTAAAAAATCAATAGAGTGTATTTTCCAATAAGTTTATTTAAGCTTCAATGTCACTGTATAGTTATCCATTTCAATTTACCTGAAATCTCTTTCATAACACTTTTATTGAAAGATTCTATTTTGGGGTCTTAGAGATTTATTTTCAGGGCATGTCAGTTCTGAAACATGTATCTTTTATTATGAAAGATATATAGTTTGGTAAAATAAAATCCTAGAAAAAATTTAACTCTAGGGTATAAATTGTGCACTGTAGGATTCAAGCAACTGATTACATGTACTTGTTCATGTAGTTTAAAATATTATCCCAAGGCCATACAACAGAGGGTCAGGAGAGACAAATGCCCAATTTGCACACGGATTGTCTATTCCCAACATCCCATATGGTCCACTGAGCACCACCAGGAATGGTCTCTAAGAGCAGAGCCTGGAGTAAGCCTTGAACAATGCTGGGTGCTGTCCCAAAAATTTTAAAAAAATAAATATAATATAATCCTGTTTTTGAAATGAATGTTTAGAACTATTTTCTGTCTTTGATATATACTTTCTTTCTTGAAAAGTAAGTTAATATTTTAGTCATAGAAAAAATAAACAAGATCTCATATCTGATTTAAAAACATGAAATCTAAAATGTATATCTGACAGAATTATATGTCCAATCTCAAAAATTGCTCCTTATTACCACTTTCTGAGGAATAAGTGATAATTATATATTTTTCTGACTGTAAGCACGTTTTTTTTTGCTTTTTGGGTCACACCCAGCAATTCTCAGGGGTTACTCCTGGCTCTGCACTCAGGAATTACTCCTGACAGTGCTTAGGGGACCATATGGGATGCCGGGATCAAACCTGGGTCGGCCGCATGCAAGGCAAATGCCCTACCAGCTGGACTATCGCTCTGGCCCCACAATTTTTTTTAAATAGTATAAAGTTTTCAAAATTAACCAATAGTTAATGTAGAACTGTGATCCATGAGAAGTAGGGAACACATAAAAGGAAACTTACAAATACCAACTGCCTACAGGAAGACGTTTCTTTTTATGAGGTTATATTATTATTAACTGGCACACCTCTATAAGGGTCCTTGTGTCATTATATGAAAAATTAGCATACAAAGCTCAATATTGGTCCACAAGTACCTTATATCCAGGCCTAACACTGGTTCACTGCCATCATGCGTAGTCCTTGGGCTACAATGGTCTCTGCTGGATCTATGGCTCAATGTCTTGGTGCTCTTTATGGTCTGTTGTTCTGTCACTGATGCTCCATAGTCCACCTCTCCTTCCTGTTCCCTTCTACTCTTGGTCCCTATGGCTTAAATATGTTTTCAGCTTCTGCCCTGCAAGAGTGAGAAGTCAAAGAAGTTATCTGAACCCTAGAGCCCCTTTAAGTACATGCATCTTCATCCCTGAGATATTCTATTGTCTTTTCTGTTATCTCTCTGACTGACTCTACTTCATGTAGTGAGACTTCAAATGATCAATTGAAAATGATTAATTGTAACTAGAATATCTTGCCCCATCACTATTCCTCCACTTCCCAGTAATTTGACCAAGAAGAATTCAAAGCACCTGGAAGTCTTGATGTGGTAGAAAGACAGAGCAGAGTGTAGCAATCTAAGAAATTTGAAGAGGAGAGTGTAAGAGACAAATTCAAAATCTACTAAGAGAAAAATCTTCAAAAGTTCTTTGACATTTTTGGGTCTTTCACTAAATACTTTTTATCCACGAATAGGGCAAAGCTCCATGAGGCTAAGAACAGAAAAGAAGTAGTGAAGAAGTAGTGAGTAAACACATTAATTGTCTATGTTTACAAAAAACTAGAAAAACAATCTGATTTTTCAGAGAAGAAATTTACAGAGAAGATATGCTGAATAAGCGGGACTACAAAGTCAAGATAATGCCTTAGGAACAAGCATCAAAAGCTCTGTTGTTCTTGTTCTTGCCGGCTGGTACAGCCTTTCTGGAAAACAATATGGACATTCCTCCAAAGACTAGAAATTGAACTCCCATTTGACCCAGCCATACCACTCCTGGGAATCTACTCTGGGAAGCCAAAAATACGCAGCGGAAACACCATCCCTACTTTTATGTTCATAGCAGCATTATTCACAATAGCCAGAATCTGGAAGCAACCAGAGTGCCCGAAAATCGATGACTGGATAAAAAAGCTTTGGTACATCTACACAATGGAATACTATGCAGCTGTTAGGAAAAATGAAGTTATAAAATTTGCCTACAAATGGATGGACATGGAGAAGATTATGTTGAGCGAAATTAGCCAGAAGGAGAGAGACAGATACAGAATGACTGCATTTATCTGCATAACATAAATATATAGGTACATATTATGATACCAATATCCAAGGTCAAGTGAAACATACATCAGGAGGTCCTGTCAAAGGTGGAAATTATCACAAACGTGTGGGAGTCAGAGGCTAGGTAAGACAGAAAATGGAACAGTGTGCTAACAATTGTTGAGGGTACTTATGCCAACCTAGAACTGAGCATTAAATAGAGGCAAAAAAAAATAAACATGACAACCCTTTAATGTATGTTCTGTAATCCATAGTCTGAGGGGAAGGAAAAGAGAAAGAGAGAGAAATGGAAAGAAATAAAGAACCTGCCATGGAGGAGGGCTGGGGAGGGGGAGGGAACCGGGACGTTGGTGGTGGGAGATGGGCACTGGTGGCGGGATGGGTGCTGCAACACTGTATGACCAAAACCCAAATATGAACTTTTTAATTGTATATCTTTGTAATTGTAAATATAAAAATTTTTAAAAAAAGCTCTAAATCTGAAAGAATGGCCCACAGAACACAAAGACAGGAACCAGAGGTAACTGATAAAATGGAGGTAACTGATAAAATGATGGCTCAGCTGAAAGTAACTGATAAAATGATGGTTCGACAAGACAAGAAGGAAGGGCCTTAAGCAAATAATTCCAGGGAGGGCTATAAGGCAAACATTCCCGAGAGGTTGCGCCTGATGTCCCCTCTGTATTTAGTATGATAGGTGACTGGGCCCATGCCGTGCCAAATATGGAAAGAAGTAATAGGCAGACTCGTATTGGTGGGTGATGGTTACCTGGTGCAGAGTGATTGGCTGCCTGCGTGCAGACCTTGATGTAATATTTTAAACCTATTGGATAGTTATGTGCGGGCTTTTCTGTAGCGGGGAATTATTCCTTTAAAGATTCTCCCTGGAAGGGCTTGGGGCTCTTAGCCACTGACCGCTTGGGGTCACGCTATGAGGCCGAGTATACTCGCTTATTAATAAAACCCTTGCTTTTGCATAGGACTTGGTCTCTCAGAGTTTTCCTTGGTAGGTGCGGAGCTCCAAGGCTCCCAGTCAGTCACCCCATCGGGTGGCCAACCCTTACAAATCAAGGACTGTTTTGATGTAACCAAAGAAGCTGATCTACAAGTTAACTATCTTGAGAAAATGAACTTGGGGCATTTTTAAAAAGAGACATAAAAGGTAGTAGAGGATAAACATAGTTTTAGACATGACAAAAAGTCCAAGAATTTTAGATCGTGTTAATGAAATTTATGGGAATTTGTACTGATTCATTCATTGAAAGCACTCCATACAACCCTCTTTCTCATTTCATTTTTAATTGGCAGTTTTAAATTTAGCATTGTAGAAGTTATATTAAAATTAATCAGATTTATTTATTTCAGACATAAACAATAATGAAATATATAATGGATTTTTGTTCACATACACAATCCGTGAGATATTTTTTAAAAAATAATTTTTTGATCGGTAAGTTTTACGTCCTATATTTTGATTTTAAGCTTAAACTAGCAGGTAAAATCAACATACATATATTTTAAAGAAAAAAAATTTTAAGAAATCCTGAAAACACTCAATATACATATACCATATAGCATAAAATTTATTACTATTTAAGGTTTTTGCAGAATACTCAGGTGCAAACCCCTACTAAGAGAAAATTAACAAATTATTTTACAGATTTTTTTTTACTACTGTTCTTCCTCAGTTACTTTTGCAGGACTAATCTGTTGCAACTATTTTGGAATAAATAACAATAACTAGAAATGTATTCCCCTGGTTCTGTTTATTGTCGATCTCAAAAATTGCTAAAGTCCAGTAAAATATAAAACTAAGATTAATGACATAGAACTAAAAATAGTATGTCATGATTTAAAAAAATACAGTGAAACTAACCATTCTGATGGTTTGAAGGCCTACTTTTGTTTATCCTAGGAGCCGCATTCATGATTACCTAGATGCATTCATTAAAAACGACTTTAAGTTCCCTCTATTGACAAAACAGCCTAAATAATCAAATGCTACAAAACTGTATGTGTAGCCAGTAATTAACTCCTTGTAACAAATTACAATATTGGAAGTTCACGTGTATCACTTGTCTTCCCGTTGATCATTGATTTGTTCTAGAGGGTACCAGTAACATCTCCATATGTCCTGCCACATGCTAGAGTAGCTCAAGGGCATCTGCTCGCTCCTGGAACATAAAGAGCCTCAAACCATTTCATCAGGTCATGGAATGAGGTCTATAATTGTTACTGGTATTTGGCATATTAAATACGACACAGGTAGCTTGCCAGGAGGAGGTAGCTTGCCATTGAAGGTTAGTTGCTAACAAAGCATAAACCCGGGAGTGTATTAGACCCACCTCCTGCTTTCATAAATATAAAGGACTTGGGAGATAGTGACTGGACACAGCCACGGACATTCTTTACATGTTTACATGTTCACATGTCTAGTTTCTAAACACAGACAAGTCCTGGAGGGCTGATGCAGGTGAGGCAGAAGCGGCTGCGGCGGCTGGTCTCTGTGTTCGATCAAGGAGTCCCAGGTTCTTCAATATTTTCAAGAATGAAAATATTGAATAATAAAAATGCTCAGACTCAGAATTAGAAAGTAGAAAAGTTTATTGGAAAGTAGAAGAGAAAGGAAAGGTACTCCGCTTATGGGAGGAACTTAGTATAGGACTAAGTCAAAGTAAGGGATTTTGTGTAAGCCCTTTTAAAGGCTCTTTGCAGGAGTTATCAACAACAAATGGTATAGAGGGTGCAAAGAAGTTACAGGCAGAGGCTCTTCCTGGTAGCACTTTTAAATGGAAATTGGGATATTTACATTTCTAAGATATGCATGCTACAGAAAATTACCAGTGTGCCTTCCTCTCCATTTGCCTCAGTTTTTGTGGGCTTCCTGTGAGTCTAAGATTCAAGAGAGAATTTTATGGGCCTGCAAAAATCTGGGAATGTTAAGAAAGGATCTTGGGGATAAAGTATGATTTAGGGAGATGGGGAGGGGAGATGAAGCATCTGGCAAGAAGAAACTGGCTTTTTCTTCCATGGGCAAGGGGAAACTGAGGCTTCCTCCTTCAGTGCTAACACAGCAGGTAGGGCATTTGCCTTGCATGCAGCTGACTCAGGTTTGATCCCCAGAATCCCATATGACCCCGAAGCACTGCCAGGAGTAATTCCTGAGTGTATAGCCAGGAATAACCCCTGAGCATTGCCAGTGTGACCCAAAAAGCAAAAACAACAACAATAAAAAGAAAAAACAAAAATATTGTTATTTGGTACTTTATAGAAAATGTTTGCTGACTCCTTTTCCAGATTAGCCTAAAAATTTTGATGTATAAGATATTTTTTCTCCCATGACCCCTGGAAAATATATGGCATACTTAGAGAATGCAAATCATGCTGGGTATAGAGCTACTAAGACCCCAGAGGCTGAGGGAATTTCTGTTTTTGTCAACCAATCTCTAATCTTTTACCATTTCCTCACTGCAGATCATTTCACAATAACTTCACAATAATGATGACGTCATCCCTTCATATTGAAATATAAGCATACTCCCTTATTGACACCTTGGGTCATTTGGCACAGGATATATGCCCCTATTTTGAATTTAGTTTAGAGGCAGACAGCTGGTTGAATATATGCTCTGTGACTAAAATAGTTTAACTTGGAAAACCTTTAGCAAGGGTGAACGTAGTGAAAGAAGGCAGAAATCCCCCTTTCCCAACCAGGGCAGGCCTACTCATGGAAAGTTACCAATTTAGGGCCTGAGTGTCCTTTCCATCTTGAAGTAACCTTTTTGTTATCTACAAAAGGCCCAGAACAAATTCCTGTTAGAGGTTATTAGACCCCTGCCCAGAATCTACTATCTGGCCTGAATTGCCTGGATTGCATTCCTGCACGTACGCATAGCCGTTGCTGACCCATTATCCCACACGTGTATCTAGCTGCACCAAATATAGAAAGAAGTATTAAGAATGATCTGGTTGGTGGGAGATGGTTACTTGGTACAAAGTGATTGGCTGCCTGCCAAGCAGACCTTGATATAATATTTTAAATCTATTGGATGTTTATGCGCTGGCTTTTCTGTAGCGGGGGACCTATCTCTTAAAAGATCCTCCCTGGAAGGGCTCGGGGCTCTTAGCCACTGACCACTTGGGGTCATGCTATGGGCCGGAGTATACTCGCTTATTAATAAAACCCTTGCTTTTGCATAGGACCCGGTCTCTCAGAGTTTTCCTTGATAGGTGTGGCATTCCGAAGCTTCCAGTCAGTCACCCCATCGGGTGGCCAACTCTTTCAGTAGGATGATAGAATCTTGATTAGTGATGAATTTGATCTTGCACAAACACAAATGTAAGCCTGATTAGAAAAAAACAGATTTGTATTAATTTCTTCTGACAAAAGGCCTAAAGATTTTAATTAAGTGAAAAAATTATCATAATAACACAAAGAAAATTTGTCCCATTATCAATTTTTAAATTATTGATGTCTCAATTCTGAATGTTTTAAAATAAATTTCAGTTGATGAATAAGCACAAAATGATTTTCCATTACTAAGAATAAGAACAGTATTTTCCATTACTAAAAATTAGTACTGTAAGTAGTTGAATATATTTATTTCAGTTACCTATTGAGTCTTGCTGTGGCAGACAGATTGATAAGAAACTAATAATAAAGCTTAAGAAATAATAAAACTAAGAAGAGATTGCCTATCCCTGAAACTGCCCAAAGGCTTGAGAACCACACCCTTTGGAGATGTGAATTACTGAACTTGAAAGGGTTGGCCACCTCCACACCTATCAAGGAAAACTCTGAGAGACAGGGCCTATGGTTTTATTTTATTTCCTAAGCATGCTGGAGCTCTCAGCGTAACCGATGGCAGGCTAGAGGCTAAAAGCCCGAACTGAGATATAGCACTCTAAGACAAAGAACTTTTGCAACATAGCAAACTCAGGAGATTGGGAGAGACTTGTGATTTACTGCAGTAATGTCCCCAAGATGTGACACTGATATTTAGAGTGTTTATATAGGGATATCTTTGAAGTCTTCCTAGGTATCTGGTAGACAGTCCTTATCAACTCAAGAAATTAGGAGAGACTTGAAATTTAGGTATCTGGTTAACAAGTCTTGCAAAGCCCAGTTAGCATTCCTTTCATTGTATCCCTGTTAACTCTTTATGGTCTGGTTTTTCGGGGTCTCCCTTTTCAAGCTCTTTGGGATATAATGAAACTGTGACAGAGGCCAGAGTAGGGTGAGGAAAAGGAGAAGCTACAAAAGAATCCAAAGATTGGGATAAGAATATGAAAGGACCATTACAAAATAAGGTCTTTCCTGACAGCTGGAGACTATCATGCTGAGTGAAATTAGTCAGAAGGACAAGGACAGATATAGAATGACTGCATTCATTTGTGTGATATAAATATATGCCAGTGTTCTACTAATTGTTGAACAAGAAAACACCAGACCAGTATGGAGCATTGGTATAGGAAAAGGATTTACATGATAATCCCTAAATGTACTTAGGGCAAGTCATAATGTATAAGAAAAAGGAGGGTAAGAGAGAGAGAGACAGACAGACAGACAGACAGACAGAAACAAAGACAGAGAGACAGAGAGAGATAGAAAGAGACAGAGAGAGCACAAGACACACACACAGAGATAGAGAGAGAGAGAGAGAGAGAGAGAGAGAGAGAGAGAGGGGCAAAGTGCCTGCCATGGAGGAAGGCTGGAGGAGGGGGAGGGAATCAAGGGACATTGGTGGTAGGAAATGTGCACTCCTGGAGGGATGGGTGCTGGAACACTGTATGATGAAATCCAATCATGAACATCTTTGTAATTTTATAGATCACAGTGGTATAATAAAATAAAATTTTAAAAAGTCTAAGGTCAGGACCAGAGTGATAGCACAGCGGGTAGGGCATTTGCCTTACATGCGGCTGACTCGGGTTCGATCCCCAGTAACCCATATGGTCCCCCAAGCACTGCCAGGAGAAATTCCTGTGCACAGAGCCAGAAGTAACTCCTGAGCATTGCTGGGTATGACCCAAACAAGTAAAAAAAATAGTGTGACAATACAGAGATTAACTTTTATGTATGCAGAACATTTCAGACCCAGACAACTTGGAGGAATTATATATAATTTTCTTCCTAATGCCATTGTTTGCTTTTTTCTGATGTAGGCAGATAGAAAGGAGAGAGCCCCTGACAATGGAATTCCTAGGACGTAATAAAACCAACAGCTCCAAGACTGCAAAACTCCCATTTGGGGGAACAGGAACTAAAGCCTAAAAGGCTTCGCCTGGAGCCAAGAGACCTAGGGAAGGCTGGATCCTCTTCAGCTAGAAGTTCCAGCAAGAACAGAGGAAGGGAAAAGAATTTCAAAGAAGACCATCCATCACTCCCAACACTACCCCTTGGAAAACCCTTAGTAATGAACTTTCACCTAGGTAGAATATTATCCTTGAGGGAAGGCAGAATACTTGGCTAGCCTGTGCAGAAGTTAAAACTAACTTTCCTTTTGTGGGGACACATTCTTGTACAATGCAGACCAAGTGAAATTCAGGTGCAGTTTGGTATTCCCACCAGGCTGATGGGATACTTATGTCCTCTCTGTGGTGCTTGTTGCCTAGACAGGACCCTACCCCTCACGAGCTGATAAGAGGAGAAGAAGCACTGGTTTCTCAAGGTTGCGTCCCTTCATCCCCATTTCACCCAAGCCACTCACACCAACTTTACTAGTTTATCTTCTAAATTGATAGATCATTTGATCACTGGACATCCCGTTATTCCTCAATTTGCTCCAGCGGGTGCCAGTAACGTTTCCATTTGAGCCTGTCACATGCCAGTGTAGCCCAATGGCATCTGCTTGCTTCAGGAATACAAAAAGCCTCAAACTGTTCATTCAGAGCCTTGATGAAAAAGTCTGATCATCTTGTAGGTGGGCAACCAGGGATCTTTTGATGTCCCGTGGGATCCAGTAGTTTAGGACTCTAGTCCAGCAGTCACTCCAAATCGCATTACATGTCCAGCCCATCTTATATTTGATGCCTTGGCAAACAAGACAGTGTCCCTGACTCTGGATTGTTGATGGAGGTCAGAACTCTGGATTCCTTCTCTCACTTGAGTGAGGCATTCACTCTCAATAAAACAAACATCTATGAATGCAGTAAGTTATATGTACCTAGGTCGAGAAGTCAACATGATGAACGACCTAAAACTTGAGCTGCACAAGGAAGAGAGCGGCCTGGAACACCTTCAAAAGCATTGAAGAAATAGACAAAAGAGAAAGAACCTCGAGCTCCAAGCACATCTCTTCAACTCCACCCTTCTCCCTGCATTAACATACGCCTCAGAGACCTGGGCCCTACAAAAGCAGGATGAGAACGCTATTCGGGTCTCCCAAGGACGAATCGAAAGAACTATGCTTGGAAAAAAAATTGATAGATACATCTTAGCAAATAATACTTATTGTTATAGATTGTATTAGTTACTCAATGCGTATGAGTTTACTTAAGTCATTAAATTCTTATATTAGCACTTAGTACTAATATGAAGAGTTCTCTACAGAGAGAGATGGTACATTAGGTAGAGCTCTTGCTTTGCACAAGGCTGACCTGGGTTCAATCCCTGTTTCCCATATTGTCTCCTAAGCCCTACCAAGAGTGATTCGAGGGTGCAGCCAGGAGTAAGCCTTGACAGACCCAAGGGTGGCCCAAACTCTATCTCTCTCCCCCACAGATACTCTAGAAAGTGAACTATAATTTGCTTTGAACACACATCTTATATAGATACAATTATTCAAAAATGACATTTTGACATTTAGCTTATTCCCATGCCTTAACATTTGCTAGTTACTTCACTTTTTTTTACTTTTATTAATACAAAAATAGGAAAGATTGTTTCCAAATATTAATTGATTCTGAAGTATATCTATCTATCTATCTATCTATCTATCTATCTATCTATCTATCTATCTATCTATCTATCTATCTGTCTGTCTGTCTGTCTGTCTGTCTGTCTGTCTGTCTGTCTGTCTGTCTGTCTGTCTGTCTGTTTGCCTGTGTGTCTGTCTATCTACCTATCATCTATCTAGATCAGTGAGTATATTTATGCTTATTTTTGGTTCATGATTAATTTAAAATAAGATACTTCAAAGAACTGGATCAGTGTCAGAGAGATAATACCATGGTACTTGCCATGCATGTAGCTGACTATGGAATCTCATATGTTCCCTGAGTCCATCAGGAATGACCCTGAGCACAAAGCTGGGAGTAAGCCCTGAGTACTTACACACCTGGCACAAAAACAAACAGAAAAGCCTTTTCCCCCAAAATGCATTATCTGAAAAATTATAAAAAGACTTTCATGCAAAGTTTTCAAATACCAGAAGGTCACAGACCACGGAAGTAGTGATAAAGTTCTACACATGCACTCCCCTAGATGTTATGAAAGATATTAGAATCATCTCTTCCTCTAAAATTGGATTTCATACTAATTCAAGTATCACTTATCATTCTCCAGATATAGTCAGGTAATTTTAAGAAGTACAAATGACAATTGCTTGAACTCATGTATAATTTTCTTGAAGGGGCCATTTTCAAAAGTTTTATTAACACATTTTTCTTAATACTTTCAAGTAGAATAGGTCAAAATATAGTTTAAAAAATAACACTCCACTCAAAATTTTCTAGCTGAAATATTTTTAAGGCTTTTATGGTATACTTTCCAAGGAACATAATAATCAGGAGAAAAGAACTTGAAAAATTTTCCAGTTAATTTCATTTTTACCATTTGTTATTGATTTAATACCTGTTAAATCAATAACATAAAAATTCAATTTTCCGGACTGTTTCCAGTTCTAGAGTAGTATAAAAAAAAATCACCAAAGGTGATCTGGAAAACAATATTTTGTGTTACTGCTTCACATTTTTTAAAGCTTTTTTTTTTTTTTTTCTTTTTTGGGTCATGCCCAGTGACACTCAGGGGTTATTCTTGGCTTTGCACTCAGGAATTACTCCTGGTGGTGCTTGGGGGGACCATGTGAGGCAAATGCCCTACCCACTGGACTATCGCTCCAGCCCCTGCTTCACATTTTTAACTTTTCTTTTTTACTATTTATTCACTTAATCATACAAATAGTAGTTTTTAATGTCTTTACCCATTTTTAAACTACCTTATTAATACATGACATCACAGATATATTCTATCCAATGAAAGGTATTCATTGGAATACGCAGAATAAAACCACACAGATAATGCAAAACAGAAGCTCTAAAAAGACGAAGCAGGGACAGGAATATAACTCAGATATAGAACATTTGCCTAGCATGTAGAAGGTCATGCACTAGATTCCCAGAACCAAACAAGGGGTAACTGGTGGTGCTGGGAAAAGGCACTGGTGGAGGGCACTTGGTGTTGTAATACTTGATGACTGAAACCCAATCATGAACAACTTTGTAATGGCGTAGCTCGTGGTTCAGTTAAAAAATTATTATTTTTTATTATACCACCATGAGATATACGATTACAAAGATGTTCATTTTGGGTTTCAGTCATACAGTGTTTCAGGTCCAATCCCTTTACCAGTGCACATTTCCCACCACCAATGTCTCCTGATTAAAAAAAATTAATTAAATGAGAATGAAATACAAACAAGGTGGTGTAAATAATACTGTAGAATAAATACCTACATGAGGCATGTTAAAATTGTATATAATAAAAATTTTCCCCATAGTCACTCATTTATTTTATTTAATTCTCCCAATATTTTATTATACCACTGTGAGATATACAATTACAAAGATCTTCATGTTTGGGTTTTGGTCATACAGTTTTTAAGCACCCATCCCCCATCAGTGCCCACTTCCCACCACCAATGTCCCCAATTCCTCCCCCTCCCCTAGCCTGCCTCTATGTCTTTATCATTTCTATCTCTCTCTCTCTCTA
The DNA here is from genome assembly GCA_021461705.1 of Cryptotis parvus. Taxonomy (NCBI): domain Eukaryota; kingdom Metazoa; phylum Chordata; class Mammalia; order Eulipotyphla; family Soricidae; genus Cryptotis; species Cryptotis parvus. Next base: position 49,822 of record JAJIBD010027011.1, read on the forward strand.
TCTATCTATCTCTATCTCTCTCTCCTCTTACACATTGTGAATTGCAATATATACATTTAGACGTTATCCAATATATCTTTATGCCTATATTCAATCCTCAATTCTAGGTCAGTTAAAACTATATATAATAAAAATTTAAAAATATAAAGAGAATGACTAGTTATCATTGGACCATTCACTTTGGAACTCTGTGATACTGTGCATTCATTTTGTCCACTATCTTACTATTTACATTTGAGAAATGAAAAGATCAATTTAGTTAGGGGAAATAGCAATGTAATTCAGCTGCTTAGACTCAGAACTGAAATACCATTGAAATTATATCTTAGTGAGGGTTCTAGAGCTAATCCTTAATAACAGCAATGCCAATTTGCTTATTTATTTCCTTAAACTCACAGACATGGGGCAGAGCTGCTACTGGCTCTCCTTTGTGCCCAGCCGCTCATGAGGCGACAAGCAGGGATGGCAGGTACTAGCCCTGGCCCGCCACCCCAGCAGAGCCTAAAAAAAGCCAGACAACCCCCACTCCATGAGGGCTTCCATTTTCCACATCCGGACTTCTGCCTTGTCAGAACTCTACCTTGCAGACCAGAACCACAAGGGGCCGTGTGGTTCATCAATAAATGCTGGATTTTGAGATGACTACAAGAGTATGCTACCCTCACGGCAGAGCCTGGCAAGCTACCCGTGTTGTATTTGATATGCCAAATATCAGTAACAATTATAGACCTCATTCCCATGACCTGATGGAATGGTTTGAGGCTCTTTGTGTTCCTGGAGCAAGCAGGTGCCCTTGGGATCTACTTGCATGAGACAGGTCATATGGAGATATTACTGGTGCCCGCTGCATGCAAGGCAAACACTCTACCCATTGTGTTATCACTCCAGTCCCTGTCCTGTTCTCCTTTGATTTAAAAAAAATATTATACCACCATGAGAAACACAAATACAAAGATGTTCATGATTGGGTTTCAGTCATACAGTGTCCCAGCACCCATCCCTCCACCAGTGCCAATTTCCCACCACCAATGTCCTCTGATTCTCTCATCCCTCCCCAGCCTGCTTTTATGGCTCCAGGTAGATACAAGGATTAAACTGGGGTTTATAAAAGACAAGGCAAGAACCCTAACCCCTGTACTGTCTTTATAGTATGAATACCATCACATTAGTACATGTTGACATTTGTATTTATTCATAGGTACTGAAAAGAACAACAAAAACATTTCATAAGCTGCAAAACAAAAAACCAAAGCCATTTACTATCAAATTCAATGTAAGAAATAGCTAGAAATATATGAACTACTAAAACTGAATCATGAAGAAATGGAAAATATGAACAGATTGATAATAGAAAAGGTTAAATCAATAGCAAAAAACTTCCCAACACAACTAGGGAGATAGTACCTGGGATAGTGCACTTTTTCAGTGGCCAACATGTTTGATCCCTGGTACCAAAAATGATCCCTAAGCACTTCTAGCTATGATCCTTCAGCAAATACTCAGGAGTGCTAAACCACTACAAGTGGTCCGAACACTAAAAATCTCCCAACAAAACAAAACAAAACAAAAAAAAAAGAAAGATAGAGAGAGAGAAAATAAGAAACAAAAAACAAAAACAGATTGCTTCACTGGCAAATTCTTCAAAAAAAAATTTAAAGAAAAATATTATCAAGAAATAAATTTTTAATTTTTTTAAAAAATATTGTCCTTTGTAGCAATATGTATGAATAAAAGGATAATGACTAAATGAAAAAGCAGACTGAAAAAAACAAATACAATATGACATCATTTATATGTAGACTCTACTCTCCCATAAAATAAACTCATAGAGACAGAGTACTGATAGCGACCAAGACCTGAAGGTGGGGTACATGAGGTGATATAAGGTAAAGAAAACATATTTTCAGTTTTTAAAGTATATATATAAAGAGAGATTTATAGTAATTATAGTTAAATATTTTAGTAGATATCTTTATGTTGCTGAGAGTAGATCTTAAGTGGTATCATGATAAAAAGAAATAGAACTTAAGAGAAATTAGGAATGTGTTAGCTAATGCTACCATAATAGTAATTTACAGTGTATGAAAGTGCCAAATCAAATTTCTATGAACCTAAATTTATATACCATATTAATATCTTTTAAAACAAAACTATTTGCTTTTAATGGAATATTTGCTTTTATTTAACATTTGTATTTATTTTCAATATATATATATATATATATATATATATATATATATCACTTGATCACTTGAATCCCGTTACTCATCGATTTGCTCGAGCGGGCGCCAGTAACATTTCCATTGGACCCTATCACATGCCAATGTAGCCCAATGGCATCTGGTTGATTCAGGAATATGAAGAGCCTCAAACCGTTCCTTCAGGGTCTTAACAAGGAAGTCTGACCATCTTGTAGGTGGGCGGCCACGTGATCTTTTGACATCCCGTGGGATCCAGTCGGTAACGGCTCTAGTCCAGCGGTTGTCTCCAAATCGCATTACATGTCCAGCCCATCTGATTTTCGATGCCTTGGCAAACGAGACAGCGTCCCTGATTCTGGAATAGCGACGGAGGTCAGAACTCCGGATTCCTTCTCTCACTTGGAGTGAGGCGTGATATTCCAAGCATAGCTCTTTCGATGCCTCTCTGGGAGACCCGAATAGCATTCTCATCCTGCTTTCATAGGGCCCAAGTCTCTGAGGCGTATGTTAATGCAGGGAGAACGGTGGAGTCGAAGAGATGTGCCCGGAGCCGGAGGTTCTTTGTCCTTTTAGCTATTTCTTCGATGCCTTTGAAGGCATTCCATGCCGCTCTCTTCCTCCTGCGCAGCTCAGGTTTTAGGTCATTCATCATGTTGACTTCTCGACCTAGGTACACATAACTGCTGCATTCAGAGATGTTTGTTCCATTGAGAGTGAATGGGGCCTCTGGAACTAGTTCATTTCTCATGAACATAGTTTTCTTCAGATTCAGCTGTAGACCTACCTTTCCACATTCTCGGTCAAAGTCAGCCAGCATTTGTGCCGCTTGGCTAATGTTTGGTGTTATTAGAACGATGTCATCAGTGAAGCGGAGGTGGTGTAGTTGCCGACCATCTATCTTCACTCCCATTCCTTCCCATTCTAATTGTCTCATGATGTTCTCGAGGGTGGCACTGAAGAGTTTTGGTGAGATGGTATCACCCTGTCGAACCCCTCTTTTGACATCAATGATCACTTCTTTGTAGAATGGTGAGATCCTGGTGGTGAATCCGTAATACAGCTCACGAAGGATCTTGATGTATTGATGATCTGTTTGACTAGGGCTTCGATGACTGCTTCAGTATCCACAGAATCAAAGGCTTTCTGTAAATCAATGAACGTGAGACAGAGCGGCATCTTGTACTCCCTACAAACCTCAATGAGCTTGGTTACTGTGTGGATATGGTCGATTGTGCTGAATCCTTTCCGGAAACCTGCTTGCTCGCATGGTTGACCTTCATCTAGTGTTCTGCTAATCCTGTTCAGGATGACTCGTGTAAACAGCTTGTAGATGACAGACAACAGGCAGATGGGGCGATAGTTGCCGATGTCATGAATGTCTCCCTTCTTGAACAGTAGAACTGTCCTGCTGGTTTTCCATTGGGAGGGCACCTTGCATTCGGACAGGTAGCGTGTGAAGAGCCGAGCTAGTGTATTGATGAGCACCGATGGCAGATTCTTCAGATGTTCGGGTCTGACTTTGTCTGGGCCTGGTGCTGTTCCCTTCTTTACCGATGAGATGGCATGTCTTATTTCAGAAGGGAGAACGCTGGGAATGACATATCCATCCTGTGGAATTTGGTATGCGGGCAGGTGGATGTGGCTATCAAAGAGATTTGAGTAGAAGTCCTGGATAATCTTCTCCATTGCCTTTCTGGAAGATGTGATAGATCCATCAGGGTGTCGGAGGGCAGTCATCTTGGTCTTATAGTTGGCGAAGGACAGGCGGGCAGTCGCGAATACTTTTCCCGGCTTCTGCTGCATCTTCCAGTATTTCTGCTCTTCTGTCTTTGAGGTCTGCTTTTATCGCTTCTCTGCACTGTTTAGCAAGCTTGGACGTTAGCATTTGGTCTCCTGAGGCTCGCGCCTTGCCACGTTGGCGAATGAGCTCGAGAGTTTCTGAAGACAAGCGTCCTTTTTGTGTTTTTCTCTCTCTCGGCATTCTTCGCACAATCATGGAGGTGCTGAACCAGTCGGTTGTATTCTTCATCGATGTCATCAATGATGGTATCTTCCCATGTTGCCGCAATGGTGCTAAAGAGTTCCCAGTTGGTGGTCGTTCTGGGAGTTCTCTTCTTAAACTTTGCAGCCTTTTCTCCCCATTGCAGGAAGTAGAATTTTGCATGAAGGAGACGGTGGTCTGATCCTGTCTGGAATTTGGGGACGACAGCAACATCGGTCAGACAAAACCGTCGATTGAAGATGATGTGGTCGATTTCATTGTGGAACTGTCCACCAGGAGATTCCCATGTCCAACGTTTCGCTTCAGCCTTCTGAAACTGTGAGTTCCCATGAATAGTTTTGGTGGACATGATGAACTCAGATAGTCTCTCACCCTGTTCGTTCCATTCTAGGCCATGGGTCCCGATGTGGAGTTCTTCAGCCGATCTTCTCGGTCCTATCTTGGCATTAAAATCACCGACTATGATCTTGTAGAAGGTGTGATCTTTTTTATAGAACTCCTCCAATTCCATGTAGAATTTCTCAATTTCATCTTCTTTGTATGTGGATGTTGGTGCATAGACAATGAAGATAGAAATTGCTGGCAGTGGGCCACATCTCCTCAAGTGTAATCGTCCTATTCGGGTTTGTTAGGCATTCAAATGAATCAATGTTGACAGCCATGTTCGTGTTGACAAGGACACCAATGCCACCGACGCCTCTTTCATCACATGTTCCAAGGAACAATTCTTCTCCGGTGTCAAATACAGCATAATGCGACTCACGCCTCCTCGTCTCAGTCAGACCAATGATGTCGTACTTGATCTTTCTTGCTTGCAGCATCAGATCCTCAATATATGCTTCCGTTGCCAGTGTACGTGCATTGAAAGTACAGACAGTCATTTTAGTCCTTCTTCGTTTTGGCAGCCTAGGACAGCCGTGAAATTTTATCAGGCACTGCTTGTTTGCCTTTCTTACTGCTGCCGTATTAAGGGCTCTTTCGGGGTCAGGAAAATAAACATTTTTGTTACTGGGTTTGGCATATCGAACACGCATCGGACAGCTTGCCAGGCTCTGCCATGCGGGCACTATATTCTCATTGCTTTGTGGGGCCTCTCTCAGAGGGGTGGGTAGAATATTTGTGGTAGTTTGGAGGTAAATCAGCGGCGCAAGAACGGGAAAGCTGGTTTCTGCTCTGCCGGGTGTACCTGTGTCTATATATATATATATATATATATATATATATATATATATATATATCAGTCACAAATTCTCAAAAATTTTAGGTCAAACAATCTTTTTTAAACTTAAAAATTTAAAGGACAACATTTATTGTTTGGTTGTTTGTATATAGAGCTACAGGGATTATATGCCAAATACTTTATAGTGACATGGAAGAAAATTATCCATTTAGAAAGACTGTATATTGGATTATTTTTCCATTTCTCTGATAGCTTATTTTCAAATAATGCCCTATCAGTATAATCTAAACTAGCTCTCATTTTCTATTATAGTATAGTTTCATGTTCAAATGAAACAGAAGCTTCTTACAAACCAAAATTCTAACTTTCAAATTGAGTATCACCAAGGTAGCAATTGATAATATCACCATTGCCTATTCACTCAGTCAATAGAGTATTTGAAAGTACTACATTGCTATTTTCCCAGACATTAGAGGATTTTCTAAGTGTGAAGTAAAAGAATATTAGCAATGTGCTATTTGCTTTCACTGAAATGATGTTAAATTGGCCAAACATATCCCAATTGAGATTTTGGAATAGCTATTTCCAAAATGGTACATTATTGGGTTTTAATAGCTCACCTTAATTCATTAAACTATTTGGAATCTATTAAAATGATGGGGATAAAATAGTAAATAAGACCTTTTTTGTTATAGAAGCTTAAATTTAAAAGAACATAACAGTATAATGCAATAAACCGAAATTGCAGTCATTTTCTGATTTAATCAACTAAAACAAAGTAGATTTTCAATCAAACTAATAAAATTAAGAATTTTATTTTTTTTTTCTAAAATCAGCATTGTTAGGAATGGCAGCAGGAGCTGCTAGAGACCAGGCCCGGCCTCTGGGGCTTGGCTGACACCAACCAGCTGGACCCTCCTCTATGGTGCTGTGCAGGATGCCCAGGGGTAGTCTCCACACCAGGTCCAGCAGTGCCAGCTCTTGCTGAAAGCGGCTGTGTTGTGTCTGGGGAGGACTGCTCTCCAGGCTGGGAGCACCAAAGCCTGGAGGGCATGTGGGGAGACACACACAGGAGATGCAGGGAGGGCAGGGCCCCACCTCTCCTAGCCCCAACCCCCCAGCGTGTCCCCTCAGACCCCGGGTGTCAAAGGTCCCGGGAGAGCACTGTGTCCTCATAAGAGATCAGAGCCCAAGAATTTTATTATGCTTTCATTTAAAATAATGGGTTGTTGAAAGATAAGTAAAGATATATCTTTAGAAATATCAAGAGGAAAATCAAAGTGAACATTGTGTATGCATAGAATTATGTATGATTGTAATAATGATCATTAGGATAATAGTAAAAGGAAAGAAATACCCTTGGCTCACTTTTAAAGTCCTGCAGTTAAAAAAGTCCTCTTTCTGACTGGACAGCCCACAACATTTTTTCTTTCATTAACATAGAACCATTATGAGTTTCAAATGAATTGTACAGAAGAAAAGAACATACCAACATTACTGGGCAGGGAGAGGTTTTCTCGAGTGGTTCTCGGGAGGCCTGAAGAACCCTTCCAGCACTTCTGAGTAAAATTGGTCAGAGGTCCCCTGCAAAGCACAGGTTCCTCTTATTACCAGTGGGGCAGCCATGCAGGACCCCAGCACCAGTAGGGGAGACACTGGTAATTCTCAAGAGCCAGCGCCTGACCCATACCACATCTGTAGGCCTTTGCAGTGAACCTCTGACCAATTTTACTCAGTGGTGCAGGGATCACTTTGTGCCAAGAGCACAGCGGAGAGGGACCCCCAAACCAAAAACAAAAATATAAATAGCTTTCTAATTGATTTCTATATATAAAAAAAAATTACTACCAAAAATTCTTCAACAATTAAAAACATCTGTAGCAGGACCAGAAAAAGTAGAGTACCTGGGACCAGGCCTGGGTGAACAACCCTCAGGCGCACCATGAGGAGTAAGAAAGAAAAAGATAAGATTAAAAGCTTGGGGCCAGTGGGCTAAGAGAATCCTGGACTAAGAGCCCCGACAGACCTCCAAGTACAATATTTATTGCTTAGAACTAGTAATCACTAAAAGAAGAACATTTTTAGGCCAAATGCCTATCTCAGAGTTTTACATATCTGGGAACCTTATGTTATGGCAATCACCATCTTTGTAAAGGATCTTTACCATAGGATATTCTAGGAAGGAGGCAGAGGACTTACACTTTAAGGAGGGCATTTCAGGACAGCATTGCATCTCCTTAACCAGCATCCTGGATTGAAAGGCTTCATAACTGCCCTTTCTGGTTTGGGGGACCACACCCAGGGGTTGTCAGGGCCTGATCCCAGGTCTTAGCAGGCTTCAGGCCCCTGTGTTTTCACATAAGATGTATCTTTCTTCAGCTAAATGGTTTAATATTTTTGGTATTTTAAAGATTTCCTCTCTGAACTCATTTTTGCATTTTTTGCCCTATGCTTCGCTTCCTCTGTTGCATTATAAAATCCATTCTATTGTTTTATTACAGCTCTCTTTATGCTATCATTGCAGATCGGCTGCTTATCCCCATGTCGTAATACTTATCTGTTCCTAAGTACCTAACTTGGTACTAAGTACCTAATTTGAGGCCTGAGTTACAGTTGATATTCAGCTGATAAAGCAAATGGAAAAATAAATGCTAAACCCTAAAGAAAAAAAGACAAAATGGGGTCATTGCACAGATACAAGGTAATGTAGCCTAGACGTGTAGATTGGTTTCAAAACAACCTTGAAGGTTCAGTAGCCATTTTATTTTATGCTTACTTTATTTTTTGTTGTTTTGGGGACCAAAACCATGGTTTAGAAGTTACTCCTAGCTCTGTGCGCAGGGATTACTCCTGATGGGGCTTATGGGACCATATGTGGTGCCAAGGAGAAAACCCATGTTGCTGCATGCAAGGTAAGTGCCTTACCAGCTACACTACTATTGCTCGGCACAGTATCATTTCAAATAAGAAAGAATAAAGCATTAAAAGAGTGCTACAGGGGCTGGAGCGATAGCCCAGCGGGTAGGGCGTTGCCTTGCACGTGGCCGGCCCATGCCGGCCCGGGTTCCGATCGCCGGCATCCCATATGGTCCCCGAGCACCGCCAGGAGTAATTCCTGAGTGCAGAGCCACGAGTAACCCTGAGCATCGCCGGGTGTGACCCAAAAAAAAAAAAAGAGTGCTACATAATGCTGGGCTGTTTTTCTTAATTAGAAGCACATTCATTACTTTAATGTAAAGAAGGCAGGAGCTGAGACCATTGAATAATGATGGCAAAGATCTGCTAAGTAGAAACATGGACTCAGCTGCTGTTGGACACATCAATTAGTTATAGCACCATTCTCCATGTCTGTACATTTCATTCCATTAATGCCTGACAATCAATTCATGCAAATGAAAATTTACCATGTTAAAAATATTTTAAAATAAATTAGTTGCATAATTACATAAATACTTTTTGAAAAAAGACTTACTCTTTTAAAATTGCAATCTCCTAAAGTATCTGTGAATGTCAGGGTATGGGACTGGCCCAGATGAGTGAACTGACTAAGCCTCTCTTGTGTGGCTGCAGTAATACACATACTGATAGAGACAGAGGAATCATTTCCGAAATGGTTCACATATGTAGCTTTAATAGTGGCATTAGATCTTGACAACAAAAAAATATAGAAATAAAACTCCGAATTTAAAAGTAGGGTTATAAATTCTGTGGATTTATTTCCAACCACCACATAGAGGCATACTGGTGAGCAAGGCAGAGATAAAGCTTTGCCCTCAAGGTTATCATATTCTTCTTCAGCAAGACAAAAATTTAGAAATAAAAATCTAAAAACAAGACCATTTCTCGTTGCTTTAAATCTCATGAAAGATATAAATAGGTGCATGTGTTATTAAGGGACAAGTAAAGCTCATGTTGATTTCAGTCTTAGGAAAGCAAAAAAGACTGTTTTTTATACAGACAAAAAAAATTCTATTACTGACGCACCTAGGTGCTAAGCTTGTACTGTTACTGTCACTGTCTTCCCGTTCATCATCGATTTGCTCGAGCAGGCCCCAGTAACATCTCCATATGTCCTGTCTCATGCTAGTAGAGCCCAAGGGCATCTGCTTGCTCCAGGAACATAAAGAGCCTCAATCCATTCGGAATGAGATCTATAATTGTTACTGGTATTTGGCATATCAAATACAACACGGGTAGCTTGCCAGGCTCTTCCGTGCAGGTAGCATACTCTTGTAGGCATCTCTAAGTCCAGCATTTATTGATGAACCGGCGCGAGCAGGGCTGTGATAGTCTGGTCTTCTTGGTGGAGTTCTGACGAGAGAAGTCCAGATGTGGATAATGGAGGCCCTCATGGAGTGGGGGGGGTTGTCTGGCTTGTTGCGAGGCTCTGCTGGGGTGGTGGGCCAGGGCTAGAACCCACTATCCCTCCCGGGCTCCTCGTGAGCAGCTGGTCACAGGGAGAGCCAGTAGCAGCTCTACCCCATGTCTGCGGAGTCTCTGGATGGGCATACCTGAGCCGGATTTAAAAAAGACTGCTGCAGGGTGGAACTCGATGAGCTGGGCTGTGATAGGCTGGTCTTCTGGGTGGAGTTCTGACAAGAGAGAAGTCCGGATGTGGAAAATGGAGGCCCTCATGGAGTGGGGGTTGTCTGGCTTGTTGCGAGGCTCTGCTGGGGTGGTGAGCCAGGGCTAGAACCCACCATCCCTCCCGGGCGCCTCGTGAGCAGCTGGTCACAGGGAGAGCCAGTAGCAGCTCTGCCCCATGTCTGCGAGTCTCTCAAGGTACAGATCTTGATGGTAGTAGCAAATATTCAAACTTGTACTAAACATAATATTCAATGTAAGCTGTTTGGTGGAAGTTAAGTATTGCAAAGATCCAAGATGCTGGAGAGGGAATGAGCCATGTGGTGATCCAGGAAAGAATTTCTTAGGGAAAGGATAATGATACTACCCAAGGAAATAGCAAGTCCCTGCAGATGTTAGCAAGGTTGGTCTAAAGGGGGAAAAAGGCATTCTGGATATAATCATTCCAATTGTGTATGAGAGACAGGAAAAGACAAAATAATACCACACTTTTGTTTAGTACCTCAATGGTATGAATTTTTATTTCATTATGCAATAAGTAAACAAAGCTTTTATGTGTTAAACATCAAATATGTACAGCATGTTAGATGTATAGCTCTTCCACAAAAATATCCTTATTTTGAAAGTTCTCAGAAAGCACTCCAAGGACAAATATGACACTTTTAGAAATGTCAAGCATATATGTTAACTCTAGAATTCACAGTTGTAGAAGATAACAAAAGGAAAAAAGTATGCAAATATGTATGAAAGTATCTTAAGTGAAAGAACACAACATCCATATACAATCTTTTAAAAATAGTCTTATGAAGTAGTCATTTTGGACTCATCATTGAATTAAAAAATTCAATCAATACCTCAATTTCAGACACTTAGTCTTCAGAACTACAGAGATACCTTTCAGTTGTTTTATCATTATTATTATTATTATTATTATTTTATTACATCACCTTTATATATACAATTACAAATGCTCATGTTTGAGATTTGGTTCTACAGTGTTCTAACACCCATCCCTCCACCCTTGCCCATCTCCCATCACCAAAGTCCTCACCTCTTTCCCCCCTCCCCAGCACGCCTCCACGGTGGGTTCTATATCTCCTTTCTCTCATTTTCTCTACTCTCCCTCTCACTTCCCTTTCCTATACATTGTGGAATGTAGTATATTCTAGGACATTATTGGTACCACTAGTTTGATGGACCACGGCCACAGGTCTGCTGACTTTGATGCTTGTGGAGCCTCATGGTCAGCTGAGCTAGGGAAGAGTTGAGTGCCAGCTCTCCCTGTTGTGACCGAGTCTCTGCCTGCTATGGCTGGTCGCCCTGGGGCCTCAGTTGTTTTAAGTCACCCACTTTGTGGTACTTTTGATAGAGTAGCCTAATATTCTCCTCTAACATGCCAACTCTCCACTCTAGAATAGCTTTGAGAAGATATTCACATCTACTTGTTTGTGGGAGGACCATACAAAAGTGTGTTGAATATGTGAAATTTTTATGCTAGTTTTTTTTTTAATCTCTCCAGCTAAATTATTAGGCCATTCTTGGTGAAGGACAAAGAAAGAGGAATGAAAAGAGGTAAATCACCACCCATCTTCTTCCATAAGGTTGGAATTTTCTATCTTATTGTCTCAGCTAGTACTGAAGAAAGGGCAAAAATAGGTTCCCTTTGGCCTTATAGTCCTCTAATATTTGGTAGTTTTACCTAAGGCAACTAAAAGTATTCAAATATTATTTTGTGTGCTATGTTTTGTTTTTGCAGAAGTTAAGGTGGCGAAGCACATAATTAAATTTTCATTTTGGAAAGATTATTACCTGAAGTGCAGCAGAATGCAGGACTCAGGAATATTGACAGCTCTCTGACTTTAAAAGAGAAATGCTAGGCACCTATCTTAAGATGATTTTTATTGGAAAATGAAATGGCTTAAGTGGTTTTCATATGCAAAATTATTCACAATTTAATCTTACATTAAAAATAAGAATGTGAGGTGCTCTGGGAAATGTTAAATCAGTATTGGGAAAATTTCAGCAAAAATAAGTGAAAAAAAAATAAATGACAAAATTAGGGCCAAAGAGTATAGCAGAGCAATTGCCTAACACACATCAACCCAAAATTTCCCCCTGAACTTCCAGTAGTGATCTCTGAACAGAGAGCGAGGAGTGAGGTCTGAGCATAGTGACATGCATGCCTCCTGCCAAATAACAAAATCAAAATATTTGGATATTAGGTATGAGTATAACGACAAATAGATATCATGGTCTATGACTGCTACCAAAGTGGACCATATTATTACTGATGAGGTTTATAAAAAACAACATAAAGAATTAGTTTCATAGGTTATGATGTGATATCTTTATCTATCTATCTATCTATCTATCTATCTATCTATCTATCTATCTATCTATCTATCTATCTATCTATCTATCTATCTATCTATCGGTCAATAGTGTATCATTTAGAGCCAGAAGGCTAATTTAATAGGGTGGAGACATACTTTGATGGTACCCTGATTTCAATCCCTCGCAAAACCAGACTCCCCAGACCAGGCTTTGGTGGACCCTAGTATGAGCAGGTGAGAAGCATTTCATCACTGAGCCCATGCATTGAACATCAGATTCATAGTCCCAAACTATTAGCCTGCATCATTGGGGCAATTATATACTGAGTACCACTGGGTGAGCTCTCCCTGTAGAAAGTGAATCATCTACATGGAATAAGTATTAGGATGTCTGATATCAAGACTCAAATGATGGTTCCCCCTGGTTCTCTATAGAAAGAATATTTTATAATTCTTCTAATAAAATCCTTTTCCAAACCTCAGCAATTACCACCTCAGCAAGAAATACACTTAATTCAATCCAAGGGTAGAATTTTGAATTCCCTGAAAGTATGAATTATTTGTAATGTTTCCTGAATAAGCATTTATTCTCTCAGTTAAGTATTAAAGTAGAGTGGGTGAGGGTGAGAAGCCTGACAACATAATGGAATATAATTCATCTGTGCAATTACAGGGTTCCCCACAGTTGAGTGGGCTGTAACACCAGTTGTTTATAGAAGTTGAGATGTATGCACTGAGAAAGAGAACAAGAGCTGTGTCTAGACAGAAGGATGTCCTACCACTGCTTGTAAAGTTTGTAAAATAACATACTGGTCAGAGAAAAGATTATTTGGGGGAAGGGCTCCCAAAGCAATGCTCCGGAGGCTCAGAGACCCCTCCTATAGCAATTCTTGCTCAACTGGACCTGCTGTTCAATATGAGGGTCTAAAGATGGAGTGCTGCTTGGGCTCTGAAATGAAGGTTAGAATTACCCAGGTTGCGGCTCAGAGGCCCCCTCCTATAGCAATTCTTGCTCAACTGGACCTGCTGTTCAATGTGAGGGCCTAAAGATGGAGTGCTGCTTGGGCTCTGAAATGCAGGTTAGAATTACCCAGGTTGCAGCCTGTGGAGTTGGGGTGGGATAGAGTGGGCCTTCATAGCTGTACTCTGTAATGCTCATTAGAGGAGACCACTTGGGATCAGAGTCGATCCAGGGTGGCCTGCATGCGTGGTAGACATGTGTCATAACCCCTGAACTCTCTCTCCAACCCTGGAGGAGAAAAATAAATTAATGTGAGTTTTCAAGACACATATATGCAATAACAAAAGAAAAGAAGAAAGAGGTTTTGCATATGGTGAAAATAAAGTTAAATAAATAAAATAAATCAATGTTTAGGACAAAAAGTAAACTAGGTAATCTTCATGGAAAGCAGCTGAAGAATGGCCACACCCTCTTATAAAAAGGAAACAGCTCTCTGGTGCAAAACACAAAATTTTGAGCAACTTTGTGCCCTTTTCTCTTCTTTTTTTTTCTTTGAAATTTCGATGGACTCCCTAAGATAATCAAATCTTGGAGCTTGAAGGTTATGCTACAGTGATACACTCCTGGAAGCAAGCTCTTATTCTTAGACTTTCAACTTTGATTGGCCTAAGACAAAATTTTACAAATGTTTCTGTTTTTGCGAAGACTCCTTATAAATCTGGTCAGTGGAAACTTTGTGATCAAGACCACATTGGCCTATAGTCAACCTTCTCCACATCACGCCTAGTGAGGAGTTAGCCATTTCCCATATATACAACAAATGATTATTTATGTTCTTCAAATCATGTACTTACTGTTCCCCAGGAAAATTGAAATACTTTCCCTAAAAAGTAATGAAATAGACATACACTGTAGTGTCAGTCTACCTATTGGCATTAAGTTTGATTCCCTCTCTGCCTCTTCTAAGCTTGTCAAACTTCCCATTTTACAAATGGTATCTTGTCAGTAAAACCCTTTTCTATTCAGCTGTTCCTGTGGTTTGAGGTTGTCAAGAGCAATATTTTGATAGTTTGAATTCTTAGATAAAGGTGAGTCGAGAAGTATTTTAAAACTAAAATATGAGATTTAGTAAGAAAATGACAAATCAAACAATTCGACACACCAAATAGTTCAGTAACAACTCCATCTGTGAAATGGGATTGCTTTCTTTTTAGTGCTTGCTAAGTTTATAACATGCTAATGTGATTGAAGACAAAAGAAAAAGTAGATTAAGTAATAAGCTTTTGTTTTCTCTGCAAGGAAGAGGAAAGATCATTCTAGATAAAATTAATGCGATATAGGTTTCTATCATATTCCATATTTTATGCCATATTCAGCATGTCCAGGATGTTTCACCTTGACACTGCATAGTGATTGCTACAAATGGAAGCATGGAATGCAGGAATAATATCCCTAAAGTGTGGACTATAATCCCGCATGCATATGTAGATGAAGGGGGTGGAGGAAATAATAAATAATTGTCAATAGTAAAAAGTTTCTGAACACGCAGTGAACAATAGTTAATTCAAAATCACAACATATAATGAACCCCAGATATTTCCAGCAGCACTTTCTTGTCTTCTATTTCTTCAACAATAAATAAATAAATAAGTAAATAAGTAGATAGATAGATAGATAGATAGATAGATAGATAGATAGATAGATAGATAGATCATGTAGGTTGGAGAGATGGCACATGGGTTAAGGCATTTGTCTTGCACCTTTGCCTTGCAGCTAACCCAGTTCAATTCCTAACATCACATGTGGTCCGTTAGCCAGGAGTGATCCCTGAGCACAGACCCAGGAGTAAGTCCTGAGCACCACTGAGTCAGAACAAAAAAAAAACTTAATAAAGTTGGGGAGAAGGTATTATGAGTGGGAAATTTAAGAAGGCCTGATTTTATAGAATCTTGAGTAAAAATAAATCACTTCTGCATTTGGACTAAAGGAAGAATTTCAACTTTTTTAAAAGAGTTCACGGCTTTCCTAAAGAAGTCCGAATCAATTTTTTAGCTGTTTTCCCATTTATAAACAGACTTCAGGTTTATATAAATTTTACAAGAAGGGTATCTCCAGTAGAAGATAAATACACATTTGAAGTACATTAAGAAGAGTTCAGGCATTTAGCTTTCATTGACCTGGTAAATATCAAACATTCCACCTCATTAGAGATTACAACAATTTTGGAGGTATAAGGCAGGGAATATCCTACGGGTGAGCAAAATAAAATCTGTGAGAGAAAAATGTGTTATAAATATTCATAAAATCTCTTAGAATATTTGTACCCAATATATTACAAGAATGAATGACTTCAATAAGAGATTGGAATTATAATTTGGGTAGAAATTACCTCAAACCTTTTTTATCTTTTTCTTTGTATCACACCAGCAGTGCTGAGAGTTTACTCCTAGCTCTGTGTTCAGAGATTACTCCTGGCAGTGCTCAGGGGATCATATGTGTTACCAGAGATGGAACTAGTGTCCACCATGTGCAAGGCAAACAATAGCAGGGGTATGACCTCTGATCATATGTGTTGCCAGAGATGGAACTAGTGTCCACCATGTGCAAGGCAAACAGAAGCAGGGGTATGGCCTCTGTCAGTGCCCTCCCTTGGGTCCCTCAGTACTATCTCTCCAGATCCCTCATCCTTTCATACTAAAAGGAAATGTTTCTTTTTATCCTTTATACTTTACAAGAATTCACCTCTGCCCCCAGTTTCCACCATTTTATTCCACAGGAACACTGATTTTTATAGTTGTTTTTCTTCCAAATCATTTTTTTTTAATCTAGTAAGAAAAAATAATCTTAGAAGCAGGACTTTAATAGCACTCTATTGCTAAGGACTGTGAAATATATCCCTGTGTAAGTAAGGAAAAGTCTAGAGTAATGATTATTTTTAAGGTCATTCATCATTTATTCCAGGGCCTAGTGTAAGTGAGGTCTATAAACATACCTTCTGAGATCATGATTACATGTCAAAGTACTACCCAAATGAAATTAATGTGTTTTCAGGGAGGAAAAATAATGGGATAGAATAATAAGCCTTTTTGGTGGAAACCAGAAATGGCTGCCCCAAGGTGTTAGAGCATTCATTATAAGTAGTGAAGATTGCATACATGGTTTGTTTATCTTTTTGTGTTTTTTTTTGTCCTCTTGAAAGAAATGTTTATTAATGCTTAATGATTTGAGGAAATAGAGGAAAAAAGTGACTCTAAAAAAGGGAAGGGATAGATTAACTCGAAAATAGACAAAAATTTGAAAAAAACACATGCTTCTTAGCATTTTTTTAATCAGTTATTGTTTTGTAGTATAGAAAAAGCTATCTTGCTTTTGGGAGTGGAAATCTTACCCTGAATAAATAAAATACACTCTGTGTTTCTGGTTGTCAGAAAGTTGGAAAACTTTAAATCCTGAAAGATTAAGAGAAAGTTAACAGATCTTATTAAAGGTTGATTTCTTAGCATTTTGAGAGAAAAATTTTCAGCATATGAAATTTTTAAGAGATATGGTTCCAGTCTAATTTGTGATTTGCTTGCTTAAATTATTTATATTCATAAAAATTTAATCAAAATTAGTTACTGTCACTATCACTATCTTCCCATTCATCATCTATTTGCTAGAGCGGGCACCAGTACTATCTCCATATGTCCTGTCTCATGCCAGTAGAGCCAAGGGCATCGACTTGCTACAGGAACATAAAGAGCCTCAAACCATTATATTAGGTCATCGGAATGACCTAATATAATTGTTACTGGTATTTGGCATATCAAATACAACACGAGCAGCTTGCCAGGCTTGCTGTACGGGAGGCATACTCTTTAAACACCTCCAAATAAAGCATTTACTGATGAACCGCTCGGGCGAGCTGGGCTGTGATGAGCTAGTCGGCTGGGTGGAGTTCTGACGAGAGGGAAGTCCAAATGTGGAAAATGGCAGCACCTGTGGAGTAGGTGGGGGTTGTCTGGCTTGTTGTGAGGCTCTGCCGAGGTGGTGGGCCAGGGCTAGAACCCGCCATGCCTCCCGACTGCCTCATGATCGGCTGGGCACAGGGAGAGCAAGGAACAGCTTTGCCCCATGTCTGAGAGTTACTGTATAGCATAATTTTTTTCTCTCCACGCACACTTTGTTCCCTTCCTTTCTTGTCCATTTTTCGATCACATGAAAAAATCATCCAGCAAGTAATTATCTGTAAGTACAGACCCATTTGATTCAATTAAGTTGGGTTTCATCCTCGGTGTAAGACAAACACACTCACTAGTTATGTCTGCCCCACCCACATTCGAACTCAGCAGGTCAATTATCAAAGTCTCTTGAATTGCAGGACAGGGGGAGAGGACATTGCTTGTCTCTCACTTGAACATGTTAGGTCACTGTCAGTATTGGTGAGCCACTAAAGCTACCTTTGAAAAAGATCAATATACCTTTTAATAGATAAACGCCACATTTTCCTTTCATTAGAAAATTAGACACTGATATTTATAAACTTCATCTTAGGTTTGTTTCAGCCACCCAATGTTCCAACACCTATCCCAACCACATGTGACCTTCCATTCACCACTGTCCTTTGGCACCATCCATCCATAGTCTGCCTCCTTAGCAGGCACATTTTCAAGATTAGTTATACTTTGTGTCTGGGATCGCAGTTTTTCATTTTTGTTTTAGCCTATTCATAAAGGCTATACATAAGTAGTCTGTGCTTTAGCCAGCTTTGGGCCCTGGCTCTGTTGCCCCCCATTTGTATAGCATAATTTATGAAAAGTCTGGATAATGCTGGCTGCCTTGATATGACTTGTATTTTTCTTTTAATTTTATTTTATTTGAATGATAAATTTTATGTTTACATTATCACAATAGAAAAATGTTAAGATGTCTGATGAATTTTAACATGAAAAATACATACTATGCTGTTAGTTAATGTAAATACTGAATGAAAGTAAAGTATATAATAATTTTCCTCACCCAGAGGGAAAAAAATTGGGTGAATGCATCATTTCATTCTATTGCAAATGTCACTTCCTTTTGGATTTATTTAGAGCACAATCAGTGGCTTTCAACTCCATCCTTCCTTTAGTATCTTTTAAAATAGGTTGTTCTCAGTTATCTTCGTTATTCCTCTATCTTACTTCATCAAGCTTCTGATAAAAAAAAACATTAGATGTTTCCATTAAAGATGATAGGATCTATCATCTTTAAGAACTGTAGTCTGCCAAAGTGTGAAGGAAATGTTTGTTAGATGAAATAACGGAAGCTGCATGTATTTTAAAAACTGGGTGACAAGAGTGGGAGAAGAAATTGATCAAGAATAAATTAAATTTTAGAAGTAAATAGACCCCATCATAACTTTTATGATAACAATGAAATATCTAACCAGGGATATATTTCTTTCTAGCACACAACCCTGACAGGAGTAGAAGTGATCTGGAAAGATTGCAGTACAGATTTAAAATCAATAGCTTTCTGTATGAATATGGTAAAATCAGGAAGAATGGACTCAGAGGAGAGCCACTCTCAGTGGTTGATGATGGCACTAAGCTCTAAAAAATGAAATTTCATCAAAATGGGAATTTAGGAACTTTGGTCCTTTTTGAGTTGGTACAAATGAAAACCTTGGCCTGATTGGTGGTTGAATAAAGACATGCAAAAAAATTTAAATGACAGTAGCTTTTGGTGATGAAAGGGTGTGGGAACATTATATGACAAACCCAATCATGAACTGTATCTCTGTGCACTGTATCTCTCACAGTGATTCAATTAGAAAATGAATAAATAAAAGATTCGTTGTTTCAATAAAACAGCAATTTGAAGAAAATCTGAGTTTGAAGAACTGTATGGGCATGTACTGCTAAAATTATTAGGTGTTTCTCACTATTTACTGCTATTTGATGTTGCTAGAACTAAGACTTTTTAACCTTAGGATCTTCACTTGGATAGATTTCACAATGTGCACTCTGAGAAATGTCCACAGATTTAAAAGGCTTTGTAAACCTCAAAAATTTTAATATTAAATTAAATTTGGGATGAACTTAATTAAATTTAAAAAACGGCATTTTCATTTTTTGTTGACTTTTCTAGATGATGAATTGCAATTATCTTAATTTTTTAGGTCTGACCTACCAGCGCTAACCTGTTAGACCTCTTAAGCAGATTTTAGTAAATAATTTGGGTTTGGTCAAATACATGCTTGGATTTTTTTTACTTAAATAATCAATTTTATTTTTTGTATGAACAGGGCATCAGACTTGATAGAGGAAAAATTTCTTGCCTTTTGAAAAAAAAAATTTCAATAGGACTTAAATTTATTTCCATGAGTATACTGATCAGAAAAAAACTGAAAATATCTTACTGAAATAGATCTGATTAAATAATTTAATATAGTAATGATTTAACTGAATTACTCAAAATGTTGATTCTGAGTAAATTAGATATTTAGAATAGACAAGGAAGATATTAATTAGAATTTTCTAGGGATATAGTCTTCTAATTGGATTCTGAGAACAATTTGTTTCTCTGTTGAGCACTGTTTTATATGTGGGAGACACAAATGCAAACCGGGGGCCAATTCAGCAACACTAACACTCTGGGGCTGCTCCAGACAGCAAGGTGCATTGAGGGCCATGAGTGCTAGGGGGTAAATCATGGCGGTATCTACATTGTAAAATATGCACTCTAGCCCTTTGGGCCATCTCTCAGGCCTCAGATTCTGAGAAGTTTTAAAGTCTCTTTTTATCCCTATTTTAAAAAATAAGTTTTATGGTTTACTAATTCACCTGAATAATAGATGAATATGGATCCTACAGGAACATAGAGTTACTTGAACATGCCCAAGAGATTTTTTTATTGTCTATCTTTGTGGAAGAAGAAATTTGGATTTTATAAGCTATTTTATAATGAGAAGGAAACGATTCTCATAAAAGAGAAAGCAGTGAGCATTTGTAAGCTTGAAATGAAACATGTAGAAAGCTTACCTTTTATAATGAAAATGTAATCCTAAAATTGACAGTTGATAGATTCTACAAATGCCTCAGTGTATAGAAATCCATCAGGAAAGTGACAAAATGATAAAAGAGAGGGTTGCACAGGAATATTAGTGAAGATTGAAACTTGTGCTAAAAAGTCATCCTACTGCTGAGAACATCATTAGAGCTATTAACCAACCAGTATGCAATGCCAAACCCACATACTTATAGTGATTGATTAGAAAGTAACTAAATTTATACTTTGAGCACTGGGCTAAAAGAACAGAAAAAATATAAACTTTCTACTGAGTACCAAGTTTTTATGAAGGAATTTTGTGTATATTTAATGCAACAGAAAAGGAAAATAATATTTCCCCCCCAAAGCAACTTAGATTTATGGTACATATGAAACAAAGTAAGAAACAGAAATAGGGACCAATGGTAGGAGGAGAGGGATATGAGTACTTATATAGCTTATTACATCTCATTAGTTTCATTATAATATCTAAAATTAATTGAGCACTTTCTATTAGTCATCATGCAAAATGCTATATATACATTCATCATCACAATTCCACAAAGTGTTATTGGCTTGCTCGTTCTACAAATAAGGAATCAAAGGCAAAGAGCAGATAATTAACTTTCCCAGTGGCAGATGGTCAGTAAATGGCCGAACATGGACGTGATGCTACTCTAATTGCAGGACAGATGTTTTTCACCACTCTACAACAATGGGCCTGATCATTACCCATACATAATAAAAACTTATACATGAGTATAAATTGTTCATTACTGGTATTTTTTTAGATTGAAGTTCTTGTATCACATCCTCTCAAAAGATATAGAAAAACCAGTGAGTTTTAGACATAACAAATTTATTGGAAAATATTAAATTCTTTAAAGAGTTAAACACTGAAGAACAAGGTAAACAAATATGATTTCCACAAAGGGACAATTCAAATTTCGAATTTGTCCTACTTGAATCCAAACCTTGTCACCAAAAAAAAAAAAAGCGATCTTATTTGTCATGTGGGAAAAATATGCTTAGAATAAGATCTAACAAATAGTTAAGTGATTAGAAAAAAACACTTTTAAATAAAAATTTTTTAAGAAAAAGTGCTTAGGAAAAGATCTGACAAACAACTAGAAAGCCATAATAATTAAAAGCAATAAGAGGATGTACCCCCTCTCCCTGCTCCAGCCCTCTGATTGCCACTGCTCTGCTCCAGGTGCGTGTGGAACCTTTAGGCTCATCCCCCACCACACTCCTCTGGGCAGGCTGGACACCTGAAGTCTGATGGCCCGAGTGTGAACTTCCGCAGACCAGAACCTACCTCCCTCCCTGCGCCAGCCCTCTGATTGCCACTGCTCTGCTCCAGACCGCTCTATCCTAGGTTTCAAATCCCAAAACTCAAAACCGGGCAATCACTAGTGTGGCTGCGGGAAGTAGTTTATTGTCCTATATCCTCTATAGTAGTACTAGGGTACATTTTCCACAGTACACCCCACATCGCTCAGAATCTGTGAATAACCATCAACATCTTTACTGTACTGTCCAGACATACAGTGCATAATACACTCAAGTTGCAACCTATAACAATCATAATGGTAAAGCAATGCAGAATAACATCAAGCTCCGTAAGCAAAGCCACCTTCCAAGAGAAACTAAGCAATAATGATGAGCTGTACAGTCTCTCTGATAAGCAATTTCGAAGAGAGTTGTTAAGAATGCATAAGGAGCTCAAGGAAGCAATGGAACACAGCGTCAATAAAGTGGAAGAGGACATGAAAGCAGAAGTGAGGAAATTGGAAATGAAAATGCAAGCAGAAATAAAAGACATTAGAAATGAGACGGGAGAAATGAAAAACTCACTGGAAAGCCTCAGCAGAGTAACAGCCACTGAGGACAGAATCAGTGAGCTCGAAGATGAGGTGCATAGATTTTCTAGGCAACAGCAGAAGATGGAAAAAAGACTCACAGTGAATGAACAGACAACAAGAGATAACAAAGGATCATTGGAGTCCCAGAGGGACAAGAAGAAAACCCTGACAAAGAAGCAACTATCAAAGCAATCATAACTGAGAAGTTCCCGGAACTGGAGGCGCATGCTCCCAGATTCAGGAGGCTCGAAGGTACCATCTAAAAAACACACAAATAAGAATACCCCAAGACATATCCTAATAAAAATGACAAGAACTATAGATAGAGATAGAATACTGAAAGCTGCAAGATCAAAGAAGGAAATCACATACAAAGGAAAATTCATAATGTTTACAGCAGATTTTTTCAGAGGGAAACACTCCAAGCCCGAAGACAGTGGTGGGATATTGTGAAAAGACACAATAAAATGATGGCCTCACCAAGAATTCTTATCCCAGCAGACTCACATTCATATTTGAAGGAAAGATACACAACTTCATAGATAAGCAATAGCTTAAGAACTTTACTGACTCAAAACCAACTTTAAAAGAAGGACTGACAGAGCTGCTGTAAGATAAGACAAACTCTAAAAAATGCAAAAAATATATTCAAAAAATGGCACAAAATCCTATGACAATAATCTCTCTCAACGTCAATGGCCTAAATGTGCCAATAAAGAGACACAGAGTGGCAAAATGGATTAAAAAACTGAATCCAACATTCTGCTGCCTACAAAGAAACACATCTAGACAATCAGAGCAAATACAGACTCAAAGACAAAGGCTGGAAGACAATCTTCCACGGAAACAACTCCTTCAAAAGGCTGGTGTGGTCATACTAC
Organism: Cryptotis parvus; assembly: GCA_021461705.1. NCBI lineage: Eukaryota > Metazoa > Chordata > Mammalia > Eulipotyphla > Soricidae > Cryptotis > Cryptotis parvus. Next base: position 72,840 of record JAJIBD010027011.1, read on the forward strand.
TATCTGACAACATAGACTTCAGGCTAAAAAGTTTAGAAGGGACAGTAAAAGCCACTTCATTATGATTAAGGTATGCATATATCAGGAAGAAATTACACTCCTTATACACACCCAACGAGGGCCCAGCAAAATACTTTAAAAAACTTCTAATAGAATTCAAAAAAGACATTGACAGCAACACAATAGTAGTCGGAGACTTCAACACTGCTCTATCAACTCTTGATAGATCAACAAGAATGAAACTCACCAAGGAAATACTGATCCTGAAGGAAGAAATGGAAGATAGAGGGCTGGTTGATATATACAGGGTTTTTCATCCCAAAAAAGGCTGAATGCACATTTTTCTCCAGTGCACATGGAAGATTCTCCAAGAAGGATCACAGAGTGAGCCACAAAACATACCGAAATAAAAAAAGATAAAAATTGTGTCAACTATCTTTTCAGATCATGATGCACTGAAAATGCAAGTTAACCGTACACAGAAACAGGGAGTCAAACCAAACACCTGGAAACTGAACGGCTCACTGCTGAACAACAAATGGGTCATAGAAGAAATCAAACAGGAAATCCAAAGATTCCTGGAAACAAATTAAAATGAAGACACCAACTATCAAAACTGTGGGACACAGCAAAAGCTGTGTTAAAAGGAAAGTTCATAGCTCTACAAACATTTATAAGGAAAGAAGAAAGGACCCACATAAATAACCTGACTTCACAGCTCAAAATGTTACAAAAAGACCAACAAAAGGAACCCAACCAAGGCAGAAAAAAAGGAAATAATAAAACTTAGAGAGGAAATCAACGAACTGGAAACCAAAAAAAAAAAATCAAAAAGACTAATGAAAACAAGAGCTGGTTCTTTGAAAAAATAAACAAGATCAACAAACCACATGCAAGACTTGTAAGCACAGGGAAAGAGAGAATCCAAATAAACAGAATCAGAAATGAAAAGGGGTACATCACAACAGAAACCACAGAAATCCAAAAGATCATCAGAGATTACTTTGAGAGTCTGGATGCCATGAAACATAAGAACATAGAAGAAATGGATATATTTCTGAATTCCTATAACCTCCCATGGCTGAAACAAGAAGATTTGCAGTTTCTGAATAAGCCTATCACCATCGAGGAAATTTATACAGTAATTAAAAGTCTGCCCAAAAACAAAAGCCCAGGTCCAGATGGATTCATTAGTGAATTCTACCAAACTTTTAACGAGGACCTACTCCCAGTCCTTTTCAAGCTCTTCCAGGAAATAGGAGAAACAGAAACGCTCCCAAACAGTTTCTATGCGGCACACATTACCCTCAAACCCAAAGCAGGAAGAGATAACACAATGAAAGAAAACTACAGAACAATATCCCTGATGAACACGGATGCTAAGATCTTCAACAAAATACTAGCAAACAGAATCCAAAGACTCATCAAAAAGATTATACATCATGACCAAGTAGGATTCATCCCGGGAATGCAAGGATGGTTCAACATTCACAAGTCAATCAACATAATACATCACATCAATAAGAGAAAAAATAAAAACTATATGATCCTATCAATAGATGCAGAGAAAGCAATTGACAAGATCCAGTACCCGTTCATGATTAAAAACCTCCACCAAATGGGAATTGAAGGAACCTTCCTCAAGATAGTCAAAGCTATCTACCAAAAGCCCACAGTGAGTATTATTCTCAATGGGGAAAAATTAAAAGACTTCCCCTAAGATCAGGGACAAGATAAGGTTGCACCCTTTCACCTCTTTTATTCAATATAGTACTGGAAGTACTTGTCATAGCAAGCAGAGAAGAAAAAGGACATTAAGGGCATCCAGATAGGCAAGGAAGAAGTCAAGCTATCACTATTCACAGATGACATGATATTATACCTAGAGAACCCTAAACTCTCTACCAAAAAACTCCTAGAAACAATAGATGCTTATAGTAGAGTGGCAGGGTACAAAATCAGTACCCAAAAGTCAGGGGCTTTCCTATATACACATAACAAAAGAGAGGAAAGGGATATTAAAAACATGGTCCCGTTCACAATTGTGCCACAGAAAATTAAATACCTAGGAATCAGTTTAACAAAGAATGTAAAGGACCTCTACAAAGAAAACTACAAAACATTACTTCAAGAAATAAAAGAGGACACAAGGAAGTGGAAACACATTCCCTGCTCATGGATCTGGAGAATCAATATTGTCAAAATGGTAATACTTCCTAGAGCTTTATACAAATTCAATGCCATCCCTATAAGGATACCCATGACATTCTTCAAAGAAATTGACCAAATACTTCTGAAATTTGTATGGAATAATAAACCTCCACTGATCCGGTAAAAGCAATCCTTGGGAAAAAGAAGATGGGAGGCATCACCTTTCCCAACTTCAAACTCTACTACTAAGCAGTGGTTATTAAAATAATATGGTATTGGAATAAAAATAGACCTGTGGACCTATAGAATAGAGTTGAGTATCCTGACAAACAGCCTCAAATACATGAACAATTAATCTTTGATAAAGGAGCAAAAAGTATGAAATGGAGCAAGGAAAGCCTCTTCAGCAAGTGGTGCTGGGAAAACTGGACAGTTACATGTAAAAAAAATTAATTTAGACCTCTGTCTATCACCATGCACAAAAATCAGATCAAAATGGATTAAAGATCTCAATATCAGACCTGAATCCATAAAGTACATTGAAGAAAATATAGGAAAAGCCCTTCACGAAATTGAAGCTAAAGACATCTTCAAAGAAGAAACAGCACTAACAAAACAGCTAGAAGAAAAGATAAACATATGGGACTATATGAAGCTAAAAAGCTTCTGCGCCTCAAAAGAAACAGTAACCAAGATATAAAGAGAGTCCACAGAATGGGAAAGAATACTCACCCAATACCCATCTGAAAGGGGTTAATATCCAGGATATATCAGGCACTGGTAGAACTTTACAAGAAGAAAACAACCAATCCCATCAAAAAATGGGGAGAAGAAATGAACAGAAACTTCAGCAAGGAAGAAGTTTGAATGGCCAAAAGACATATGAAAAAATGTTCAACATCATTAATCATCAGAGCGATGAAAATCGAAACAACAATGAGATAACATTTTATACCACAGAGACTGGCACATATCCAAAAGAGCAAAAACAAGTGCTGGTGTGGATGCGGAGAAAAGGGGACACTCATTCACTGTTGGTGGGAATGTCGACTGGTACAGCCTTTTTTGGAAAACAATATGCACATTCCTCCAAAGACTAGAAATTGAGCTCCCTTTTGACCCAGCCATACCACTCCTGGGAATATACCCCGAGAAGCCGAAAACACACAGCGGAAACACCATCTGCACTTTTATTTTCATAGCAGCACTATTCACAATAGCCAGAACCTGGAAACAACCAGTATGCCCGAGAACTGATGAATGGATAAAGAAACTGTGGTACATCTACACAATGGAATACTATGCAGCTGTTAGGAAAAACGAAGTTATGAAATTTGTATTTCCTACAAATGGATGGACATGGAGGGGATCATGTTGAGTGAAATTATTCAGAAGAGAGACATGTAGAATGACTGCATTTATTTGCATGACATAAATATATATATATATATATATATATATATATATATATATATATATATACACACACATATTATGACACCAAAATCCAATGTCAGGCAAAACGTGGATCAGAAGGTCATACCAAAAGTGGAAATTACCTCAAACGTGTGGGGGGTCAGAGATTAGGTAAGACAGAGAAGGGAACATGTGTGAATAAATGTCAAAAGGACTAATACCAACCTAGAACGGAGCATTAAATACAGGCCAAAAAAATGCACATGATGGCCTCTATGTGTATGTAGTGCAACTCACAATGTATAAGAGAAGGAAAAGAGAGAGAGGAGAGAGAAAAGAGATAAAGAACCTGCCATTTAGGCAGACTATGGGAGGCTAGAGGGAATTGGGGACATTGGTGGTGGGAAATGGTCACTGGTGGTGGGCGGGGTGCTGGAACACTATGTGATCAAAACCTCTAAACATGACCAACGTTGTAAGTGTATATCTCACTGTGGTATAATAAAATATTTAATAAAAACTCAATAAAAATGGGTATTTTATTTTCTCATGTTAATTAAACATATATATTCAAACAGTTCCATTAATAAAATGAAGTAAAGGTTTTAAAAATTATATATTCCATTCACTAAATTTTTTCTTTATTTTGGGAGCCATACCTGCTAGTGGTCTTGGGCAACTCCAGCTTCCATGTTTATTGGCTATTCCTGGCAGTGTTCAGGACCATATGATACTGGGAATTGAATTCTTTTCCCACATACAAAACAGTGCTTAGCATTTTGAGCATCTCTCAAAATGGGGGGCTGATGGGGAATGGGGAGTGGGGGCTGGGCCTTGGCCTACAGTGGTCATAGGGGCACATTGGTGGTGTGACATTAGTGGTGTGAATGGAGCACTGGTGGAGGGATGGGTGCTGGAACTCTGCATGACTGAGACCCAAATATGAGCATCTTTTAATTGTATATCTCACCGTGGTATAATAAAATTAAAAAAAAACTATAAATCACGTTGTACCCACCACAAAGTCCTTACAGCCATTCACTGCTATCAAGCATTCTTTCTACCCAGTTTTCTGAGAAGACCTTCCCTTCTCCATCTGGTAAGTATGATTTTGATCTCAGAGTTTAAAGTTATTTCTGTGGTGTTTTGGTAATTGCATTGGTTTTTTTAATTATAATCCACATAAAAGTGAACTCATTAGTATTTCTCCTTTAACTGCCTACTAAGGTTTTTATCAAAAGGAAGAACACTGTGAGAGATACATACCTCTGTATGTTCACTCTAGCATGGTTCACAATAACCAATACTTAGATATCACCTAAATTAGCACTGACAAATAACTTGATAGAGAAATGGGTATGTATGCTCAGTAGAATGCTCAGCTATTTAAAAAAGGCAAATTCATTAATTTTGCAATGACTAACATAAAACTTGGAAGCAATGACGTAAGTAAAATAAGCCAGAAAGCATAAATATTTGCTATACCGGGCTAGCTTGATTTGAGATAGTACAGCATGTAGGGTGCTAACCTTGCAAAAGGCCAAAGCGGGTTCCATCACTGGCATCCTATATGGTCCTCTGAGCACTATCAGGAGGATTTCCTGAATGAAGAAGTAACTCCTGAGCTTCGCTAGGTATGGCCAAAGAGAAAGAAAACAGAAAGGAAGGAAAAAACAAAGAAGGAAAGGAGAAGATTTGAAGGTTATGGAAAAGTTAAAAAGCAAGCACCTCATCAGGAATCACTCAGAAGAGTCATCTTTGGTCTTTAATTCATCAATCAATATAGGGTTCACACTCAGTGGTGCATGGGGCTAACAGTACTACACTGGTGCTCTGTAGTGGCCATGACATGCTGGAGACAGAGCTCATGGAATCGAGCATGCTAGACATATGCTGGAGCATCATCTTTGAAGAAGGAGGATGATATTTGGATTTATGATAGGAAATTCTTCCATAAGACATTTTTTTTCACTATCTGAATTTAAGGAACTATGACTTTCATCCAATTTTTCATAGTTCTAATTTTTGCACACAAACTTATTGTAATTGTTGTTATGTCTTTTCAAATAATCTATACATTTGCACATATCTCTGAAATTAGAATCTCCCACATTTATTTAAATTATATTTTCCCCACACATCTGATATAAAATAACCTCAAACATTTGGCACTCAATGAGTTTCTATCATGGACCCGAGGGTAATACAGGAGGTAAGCAATGATCCCCTAAACTAAGAAGAGCTCCTGAGTACGGCCAGGTATGACCCAACATGCTTGATTACAGATAAATAGATTATTAAAAATATGTGCAGTAATTGACTGAGTCATTCTAATGCTATATATATATATATATATATATATTTACTGTATTTAATTTGATCTCTGTATCATTTCAATTTTAGTATATGTGCTGCGAAGTGAGCACCCAGGCGAAGTGAGAACCCAGGTGGCCCATGTGCAAGGCAAATAAATGCCCGACCTGCTGTGCTGTTGCCCCCGTGCCAGAGAGAGAAATCCTGATGCTGATGTATGTACACTGCAGCTTATCAAATTCACAAAATGCCTTTTCCCCCTTTTGGTCACACCCAGCGATGCACTGCACTCCTGGCTCTGCACTGCACTCAGGATTGCTCCTGGTGGTGCTTGGGGGACCTTATGGAATGCTGGGCATTAAACTAGGTTGACCTCATATAAGGCAAATGCCATCTCAGCTGTACTATCACTTCAGCCCTACAAAATTATCTATCTATCTATCTATCTATCTATCTATCTATCTATCTATCTATCTATCTATCTATCTATCTATCTATCTATCTATAATCTATCTATCTATCTATCTATCTATCTATCTATCTATCTATCTATCTATCTATCTATCTATCTATCTATCTATCTATCTATCTATCTATCTATCTATCTATCTATCTATCTACTTATCTTTTTGGGTCACACCTGGCAACGCTCAGGGCTTACTCCTGAGAGTATACCACCTACACGGCAGAGCCTGGCAAGTTACCCATGTTTTATTTCTTATGCCAAAAACTAATAACAATTATTACCTCAATTCCATGACCTGAAGAATGGTTTGAGGCTTTTCCTGTTTCCTGTCCCTGGAGCAATCAGAAGCCCTTGGGCTACACTTGCTTGTGACAGGATGTATGGATATGTTACTGGTGCCTGCTAGAGCTAATCGATGAACAATGGGAAGTTGTGAGACAATGAGACAGTTATTTAATTTGATCCCATGAATAAAGAAAAGGTTTGAAAGGTTTTATGAAAATGCTTCTTGTTGTGAGGACAAATTTACAACCAAAATTTAGTATAATCTTGGTCCTCTGTTCTTTCAAAACAGTCAAAAGCTGTTTAGCCTGTGAGCTATGTAAATAAGGTAAAATCATGGAAATTACAGCATAAGTTTTACTTCAGTTTACATCTTAATTAAAACTGAACATTTTTGTCATGGAAAGAGAGAAAAAATAACATTAAGAACACTAAGATTGAACAATGCTTGAGGCTGGGACTGATGAATTCATCCAGCTGTATTCAGGAGATAATGCCTGATTCACTATGCTACTGATTGAATAGGGACTTGCCACTATTATATTTAGTAGAAAATCTTGATGTGCCAGAGAGTAAAACCTTTACAATAAGCCATTTTCCCCCACATAGTAAAAAGAGTTGCAACTGCAACTCAATATCAACAATAACAATTAAAAGCTACTATGCTATAATTTTTATGCCTTTATAGATTTTGACTCTAAATATTTATGTTGAACATCTGAGAGAGCAGTTTTTAATTCTGTCCATTGATTAGTGATGGGAATAATTTATGTACCTTCTATGTAATATATATCCAGCACATCAAATTTTATGCCTTCTAATAAAGATGTTTCATGATTTTTTAAAATGCTGTGATGTCTAGAGAGAGCACGAAGAGGTGAGTGCAAAGCACTAAGCTTTCAAAACTTGCACGTGGTGGCCAGCTTCTAACCCCACCACTACAGGCTCCATTAGCTGCATGGGAAAATGACTCCACTACTCTCCAGCGTGGTCCAACCTCCTCTTAATTACAAAGAAAGTCCTGAAATTCTTGTTTGTATTTTTTTTCTTAAAATTAGCAAGAAACTCATTTGAAAATCAGAGTTTTTTGAGAATATTATTGCACAATGATCTAAATTGGTCATTAATAACTTAAAGTCTGAATGTTCTATACTTCTCTAAAATATTATTCTCAGATATAATTCTAACCACATTTTATTATTTTAAATTTATTTCTGGGAAGAGTTCTTCAAAATTGTTATTCTTCCATTAAATATATGCGTATTTGCATTAAATATATCAAAGTAGAAAAGTAAGTCAAATAATCTAGGCAATCTCCTACTGTGATAGGCTATTAATGTAGACAAGATATGTTTTAAATTATTTCAATCCACTTGAAAGATTTTAGAACGATTTTAATGTGCATTTTGACATAACATATGCTACAATTTGGTTGAAGTCATTTAAAATATTATTGAAGTAAAATTCTAATTAAATATTTAAGTAAAATTATCAAGACTATGCTTAGCATTGTAGATACTATATAAAGATTGTCTTCTCACTTATCTGAACACGTTCTCAGAAGCAAATTTCTTTAAACTGATGAAATTCAATTTATCTTGATACTCATTTATAACTTCTGCTTTTTTAAAAATCTCATTTAAAAATAACACCATTACATTTCTGTTTTCTTCTAAGAGTATCCCCAGGATATAGGAATAAGAACAGAGAAAGAAAGAAATGGAGGAGTGTAGCAAGAGGAAAGGGAAATAACAGGGGTAAGGGCCAAGGCCCTTGGGCAGTGTAGAATAGGGGTGTAGCTCCCCACCCAAACTGAGAGTCAACAACAATGAAAGCAGGAGACCCAAACTACAACAACCAAACTTTCAAAAGTGTCTGACAAGAAGACAGCCTATGGGGTGGGGGGTCTGGGGAGGGAACCTGGGGACACTGGTAGAGGAAAGTTGACAATGGTGGTAGGACTCGTGCTGGAACAAATTATGCCTAAAACTCAATTATGAATAACTTTGTAAATTGCTGTGTCTTTATCAAAATACAATTTAAGAGTATTGTTTTTTGTATACCTAAAACAATTTAGGTATATAACTAAAAATACACTTTTTAGTTCTTATATCTATATTTCTGACCTATTTGATCTATTTTCTGTGTGTGTATGTGTGTGTGTATGTGAGTGTGTGCATGTGTGTGTACATATGTGCGCATGTGCATGCGAGCAAGCGTGTGTGTGTGTGTGTGTGTGTGTGTGTGCTGTTGTATGGTGGACATTCTAGAACCACTTGAAAAGACTTTCTTTTTTTTATCTTTTTGGGTCACACCCGGTAATGCTCAGGGGTTACTCCTGGCTCTTTGCTCAAGAATTACTCCTAGCGGTGCTCGGGGACCATATGGGATGCCAGGGGATCTAACCAGGGTCGGCCACGGCAAGGCAAACACCCTACCCACTGTGTTATTGCTCCGCCCCTTGAAAAGACTTTCTATTCCATTAAATTGTCTTAACACTTACCAAAATTGTTTGCAAATATAAAGATATGATTTAGAGTTCTCAAATACATTCCATTGTTCTGTGTATACTTCCTTATGTCACTACTACAATATTTTGATTAATACAGCTCTATAATGTTATAAAATCAGCAAGTGTGGCTTTATATTTTTGAGACTCTAATGAGTATTCTGAATCCCTTGTAACTCTGTGAATCTTTATGATAATTTAAATTATTTCTACCAAATGTTAGACATAATTTTGATAGCAACAGCATTGAATTTTTAGATCAGCTTTGACAATATTCTATCTTAATAATATTAAGTTTTACAATCCATGCACATGGGAGCCATTTTGTTTCTTTAGATCTCTAATATCTTTCAACAGTATTTTGGAATTTTAATTGTATAAATTTCTCAACTTTCAAACTTATTTCTGCCTCTTTTATTCTTAATATTTTGTGTTCGTGCTACACACAAATGTCCTCAGGGCTTATTCCTGGCTCTATATTCAGGGCTAACTCCTGAAAAAGCTTACCGGGATCATATGTGGTGCTGGGGACTAAAATATCTATCATTTTAAATGGCAGAAAAGTTTAATATTTATGCAATTAATATAAATAATTTTATTTCATATCGATCATGCAACCTTACTGAATCAACACATTTATTAGTTTTAGTCTTGTTAGATTTTTCATGATTTTCAATATAGACGACATCTATAAATGAGATTATTTTATTTCTTGTCACCTAATATAGATATGCTTTTTTGTTGTTGTTTTGACTATATTCCTAGTTACGATCTTCTGTGCTGCAATGTTGATAAGAAAATTGAGAGAAAAAAACCCTTTTCCATTTCTGGTCTTATGGAGGCCATCTATTCTTTCACAGGTAACTTGATGTTATGTTAGCAATACATTTTCACATGCCTTTATCAAAATGAAGACACGCTTTAATTATGAGGTTTTTTAAATGAAAGTATGCTGAATTTTATCAATTATTTTATTTGTATTGGAATAATTAAATGTTTTATTTTATTAATATAATATGTTAATATTGAATTTAATCAATCTCATATTCTTACAAAAATAGTCATTTGGTTATAATTACTGTTATATGTCCCTGGATTTTTTGTTAAGGTTTTGTTGAGGATTTTACATCTATATTAATATGGGGCATTTGAAGTTTTTATTTGTTATTTTTGTGTCTGATTTAGGCATCAAGGCCTCACAGAACAAACTGATAAGTGTTTGCACATTTAGGTTTTTGGCATAGTTTGTGTGGGATCAGTCATTATTAAATCTTCTTTGAATATTGTTAGAATTCAGTCTGGGCTTGAATTTCTTCATGAGAAATTAAAAGACAATAAATTCAATTTAATTTAATGTATTTGTTAATTACATACCTTTACCTCATATGAAAAATTCACTCTCAAGATGTTAGTTTTTCCCCCCCAGATTCTTGCAAATCACAATGAGTACTCCCACAAAGGGCAGTTGAAGTGTTAAACAATTGCTATTGACTCCTTACAACAATGTAAAGCTAGTGCTTTAGCCACCAAGTAAGCACTCAGGTAGGATTAAAATTTACTTGTGAATGAGGCTTTAGCAGGGAGTTTAACCAGAACAGTTAGAGACTTTTTTTTTTTTTTTTTTTTTTTTTGCAGAGGGAGCTTCTATAAGAATTCCTGATCCAGTCTGTGACCTTTAGCCATTGCATGGCTGCTGGCCTTCCAAGCTAACAGGGACCTGAAGAGAAGAAACTAGAAATAGAACATGCTAAATCACCACAAAGTTCACAGTCCTTAAGGATATGTAATTATTTTTCTCATATAAATATTCTTTGAACTGTTGTAATCCTAAAGTTAATTTCTAATATTCTGAAATGGCTTGTTTATTTTGGCCAGTGTGTCTATCACATCAATGGCGAAGTAAATTGTAAGATGCTTTTACAAGAGATTTCAGAGGTCTGCTTGTTGGCGAACTTCTAGCTAATCAGATCTATTGGCAGTAGTGCCATATGTCTTCTGAGGCTAGGTCACAAAAAGATCTGCCAACCTTTCTTTCTTGGCTATCACAATACTGAGAGGAAGTTCAATATACATGGAACTATCACTTGATCACTTCTTGACATCCTGTTATTCATCAATTTGCTCGAGCAGGAGCCAGTAACATTTTCATTTGACCCTATCACGTGCCAGTGTAGCCCAATAGCATCTGCTTGCTTCAGGAATATGAAGAGCCTCAAACTGTTCATTCAGGGTCTTGACGAAGTCTGACCATCTTGTAGGTGGGCAGCCATGTGATCTTTTGATGTCCCGTGGGATCCTGTCAGTCACGGCTCTAGTCCAGTGGTCATCTCCAAATCGCATTACATGTCCAGTGTCTCAACTATCAACTGTTTTATTATTATTATTATTATTATTATTATTATTATTATTATTATTATTCACTGTCTTCCCGTTCATCATCAATTTGCTCGAGTGGGCCCCAGTAACATCTCCATATGTCCTGTCTCATGCCAGTAGAGCCCAAGGGCATCTGCTTGCTCCAGGAACATAAAGAGCCTCAATCCGTCCGGAATGAGGTCTATAATTGTTACTGGTATTTGGCATATCAAATACAACACGGGTAGCTTGCCAGGCTCTGCCGTGAGGGTAGCATCACTCTTGTAGTCATCTCTAAGTCCAGCATTTATTGATGAACCGCTCGGCCGTGATAGGCTGGTCTGCTGGGTGGAGTTCTGACGAGAGAAGTCTGGATGTGGAAAATGGAGGCCCTCACGGAGTGGGGGGTGGTCTGGCTTGTTGCAAGGCTCTGCTGGGGTGGCAGGCCAGGGCTAGAACCCGCCATCCCCTCCTGGGCGCCTCGAGAGTGGCTGGGCACAGGGAGAGCAAGTAGCAGCTCTGCCCCATGTCTGTGAGTTCATTGCTATTGCCTGACAACATTAGCAACATTGTGTGTATTAAATATAAATAATAATAATAATAATAATAATAATAATAATAATATTTTTGTTTGAAGGTTACAACCTGTGGTGCTCAGAGGCTACTCCCAGCTCAGAACTTTGGGAGTCCTTCATGGAGGTGCTCAGGGGCGTGTGGTGGTGGGGATTGAAATCAGGTCTCATGCATGTGAGCATGTGCTCCAGCCCAAGTGCAGAAATCTTTGGCAAAAGCTCAAAAGAGACCTCAGCCACCAGCCTGCAGCAGCTGCAAGTACCGCATATAAGGAACTTGCAAGTAGTTTTCTGCCACATTCTAACTAAAGCTGTATGAAAAAGAAAAGATTTCCTAACTGAATCTAGTTAATTCTCAGAAATAATTCTCACACTGAAATAAAAGTTGATAATTGTAATAAAGAATTATTGTGTTGTGCCATTGAGTTTGGGATTATATAATTAAAGAATACTGGGACAAACCTGGTTACAAATATGAAACAAAACTTTAAATGTTTCACTGACTTTTAGACTCAGTGATTGAAACAAGCTAGAGCAGTCTGAAGGCCTCAAAGGACCTTGACAATTCTTTTTGATTAAGTGCCCAGATGAAAAAGTAACAAATTAATTAAATAATCAGGAAAAATGTCACTGGAATATAGTAGTTCATTGCTATTGCCTGACAGATAGTTTAGGAACATTGTGTGTAGTAAAATGCACAATTAACAAAAATACATTTAGCGAACTAGTCATATGCCTAAACAGGCTTCCCATTAAAATGTTGCGAGCAACACCTGGCTTGTTAGCCTTTAGTAAAATGAGGAGAGGAATTATTTTATGGGGGAGAAAAGGTTAGATATAATGATAATATATCTTAGTTTTGAAACAAAACTGTTTCTCATCCCCAGATGCTCCAGGTGGGAAACACCACTCAAAATAACTTCTAGGCAAATATTAAATCCAGGGCCTCATGTATTACTAGAAATGCTACCACTTTAGTCTAAACGAAAAATAAGAGCTGGTATAAGATGAAAATAGGCCTTTGGTTTTCTGTTCTTCAATAGTCATAGATATATTTAGAATTATCAATTATGGAACTGGGACAGGTAGCACAGAGGTTAAAGTACCTGCCTTGCAGGGTGCCACCTTGGTTCAATCCCCAAGTTTGGGGCTGGAGCGATAGCCCAGCGGGTAGGGCATTTGCCTTGCACGCGGCTGGCCCCTGCCGGCCTGGGTTCAATCCCCAGCATCCCATATGGTCCCCTGAGCACCGCCAGGAGTAATTCCTGAGTGCAGAGCCAGGAGAAACCCCTGAGCATTGCCGGGTGTGGCCCAAAAATAATAAAAAAAATCCCCCCAAGTTTCAGGGGTTAACCCTGGTTCAATCCCGGAGCTTCATGGTCCCGGAGTACCACCAGGAAAAAAGCTTGAGATCAGAGACTACAACAGCCCTGAGCACCACTGGGTATGTACACCCTCCCACCTCTGCTAATAATGAATATCACTCAGCTATCACCATATGCTTCCTTTGGTGAAAAACAAAATGATTTACAAATGGCAGTAATTAATATCCCAATTGTGCTCAAGGCTTGCTTTTGGATCTATTTAGGGATTGCTCCTGGCAGTCCTTAGGGGCACCATATGTGATGCTAGAGATCCAAACAAGGTCAACTGTGTATAAAGCAAGATCCTGCTTTGTTACCTCTCCATCCCTAACATACCTTATTGTTATTTATTAAATAACTTATAGGGAAATTCTAAAACTAACTGGATGATAATTCAATAAAGATGAATAATATTAATAAAAATATTTTACAATGAAAATTAATGCTGAATCACATTTCAGACCACATTAATATCTTCAGCTAAGCAATGATTTTAATTGAAGTTGTAAATAGACTCTTGGTTTATGTCTTATTATGCAATTAATGGAGAAAAATGAGTCGTTGCAGCTCATTAGAAAAAAATTTTAAATTTTGGTTGATCTAACATGAAGTCTCAGCACTAGTGAAGGAAATATATAACTTGAGAGGAAATATTAATAGTAGTATGCTGGTACATGATTAACAACTGGCTTTCTAGAAGCTGTATTATAAAGAATACTGTTAGCTCTCTAGCATTGTCAATGGTTGTCCATGATTGGATTTTAGCCATACAATGTTCCAACACCTGTGCTTTCATTCATGTACATCTGTCACTATAAATGTCCCCAGTTTCCTTCCTTCCACCCCTCACCCCAAGTCAAACTCTACAGCAGGCACTTTTCCTCTCTCTCTCTCTCTCTCTCTCTCTCTCTCTCTCTGTCTGTCTGTGTGTCTGTCTATCTATCTATCTATCATCTATCTATCTATCTTTCCTTTTGAACATTATGGTTTATGATACAGGTACTTTAAGGTTATCATTCATATCCCTTTATCTACTTTGAGCAGTCATGAAAAAATTCTCTACATTGCTAATGATCAGGAAGATGCAAATAAAAACGAGGTAGCATCTCAGGTCACAGAACACTTGCACACATCATAAACAAGAACAGCCAGTGCTGGAGTGGATGGAGGGGAAAAAATGGATTCACATTCCTTGTTGGGAATGTCAATAGATCCTGTCTTTTTTGGAAAACAATATGGACATTCCTCAAAAAACTAGAAATTGAGCTTCTATTTGACCCAGGAATATCACTTCTAGGAACATATTCTAGGGACACAAAAACACATGGCAGAAACACCACATGCACATCTATGTTCATTTCAGCACTGTTCACACAGTCAGAGTCTGGAAACAACCTAAGTGAGCAAGGCTGGATAAAGAAACTATGGTACATGTACACAGTGGAATGCTATACAGCCATCAGGAAGAACGAAGTTGTAAAATATGCTTATAAATAGATGTATGTGGAGAATATCATGCTGAGTGGAAGGAGTCACGAGAGGGACAGACATAGAATAATTGCAATTATTTGTGGGAATTAAAAAAAATACAGTGTGAGAATTACTCCCGAGAACAACAGAAATAGGGGCCAGGACTACTGACCTGCAGGGGAAAGCTTGTCACAAGTGGGGAAAAAGGGAAGAGGGCAACTGAGATAAGAGAAGGGGCCCACTATGACAATGGCAGTTTGAAATAATCACTCTGGACAATAGTTGACTCTGAAGGTTCAGCTAAACCCATGCCTCTTTTATATTCATTGCTCTAAAAAATGAGGCGAAGTTGCTCACGTAAGCTCTCAAATATATTGAGATTGCAGTTCCAGAAGTCACTAGGAAACACAGATGAAAATGGTTATTCATCATCAGTGGAGACTTTACACTTCATTGCTAATCCAAGTGGGAAAATGATCTCTGAATCACATAGTGTATTATCAAACACCATGTGATGAACTGTTACCAAATGGCTAAGTGAACAGTGATTCCGACAGTTAAAGCGGCAGGAGAGGACATCTGAGTGCCTGTCAGTTAATATGCTAAGTTCTAAGGCAGATTTTTTCTTGAAGAAGCTGGGTTTTGCAATTTGTAAAATGTGATAGAAAAGGAGGAAGAAACATTCTGAATTGAACTGAAGCTCAGAGTTTTTATTTTCCAGTCTTCTCATGAAAGAAGAGGATGCTAGGAATTTGCATTTCTGACATTGTTCAAAACTAATTCAAAACATCTCAAAAGTTGCTTCAGTGTTTGCTTAATCAGTAAGTACAAAGTAGTTCAGATATCTTACATAGGGGTTGTAGAACAGGGGATGAAAATTATGCAAGAAAATCCTTCACAGTCAAAAAGAAAAGAAGATCCTTCACACTCAACGCTGAATGAGGTAAAAATTGGAAGATTTTCACTGCTTTCTAAGGATTCCTAGAAAAATGATACATGCTTATCCCTAACCTTTCCAAAAGAAATTATTTCAGGTTCTGAATTAACTTAGTTCGACTACTCTCTTTTGGGGTGGTACAAATAATGCATCCCCACCTACACTCCTCTCACCATTAGTGGTATCTCTGAACACGATTCAGTTGTGCATGTCTTCTGTCCAGTGGCAGTTCTGATGAAACCCCAAATAAAAATGTTTATAGTTTCCTTCATCAGGGTCTTAGTCATGTGAGGACAAAAAAAAAAATCTTGTTTGTCTTATCTTCATTTCTTATCCTGCCTGTATCCATTTCTTAGGTTCTGTTAAGTTTATCGACCAAACTCTATATAATGAGAATTAAAAGCCAGTAAAGATTTCAATGGTCTCAAATAGAGTAATAAGTAACCTTCTTTACAGGCAGAGCCTGGCAAGCTACTCGTGTCGTATTTGATATGCCAAATACCAGTAACAATTATAGACCTCATTCACATGACCTGATGGAATGGTTTGAGGCTCTCTATGTTCCTGGAGCAAGCAGATGCCCTTGGGCTACACTAGCATGTGACAGGCCATATGGAGATGTTACTGGTGCCACTGCAGCAAATTGATGATGAACAGGAAGACAAGTAAAGTGATACAAGTAACTTTCTTACAAAATAACCTGTATGACATGCAGCGCTCCACCCCCCAATACACAGTAGGCTCTCAGGTAGCGCTCACTTTCTGACTCAGATTCACAGTGGCCTTCCTTTAATTCCTTAATCAGTCAATGTCCAGGGCCTTGCAAATGCCAACACAGACTCCATCTGCCACAATTATTGTCTTTCTTCAGATATAGTCTTCCTGCCTATTCAATATCAGAATAGATCCGGGGTTCATTTCCAGCTATTATATAGTCCTTCTAGAGGCAGTCTTCTGTCATGGTTTTTGTTTGTTTTGGAGTGACACTTACAGTGCTTGGCCTACTCTTGACTCTGCATTCAGGGATCACTCCGGCGAGGTTCAGGGGGCCTTATTTGGTGCCCAGGTTCAGGATCTACCATAGCAAGGCAAACTCCTTACCTGTAAAACTAATTAATCTCCAGCCCCTGGGAAACTTGTACTTTTGAATCTGAAGAGTTACTGCTGAAACAGCTGCTGAAATCACTCCAGACTTGTAAATTTTTTTTTTTTTTATTTTTGGGTCACACCCAGCGATGCTCAGGGGTTACTCCTGGCTCTGCACTCAGGAATCACTCCGGCGGTGCTCAGGGGACCATATGGGATGCCGAGGATCGAACCCAGGCCGGCCGCGTGCAAGGCAAACGCCCTACCCGCTGGGCTATCGCTCTGGCCCCCCAGACTTGTAAATTTAGAGCAACTATGTTACTTGATGCTGGCAGGCTTCCTGTAATTAAGCACTATTTGAGAACGAATAATGAAGGAACAAAGGGAAGGAGAAGCAAATTTTTGCTATGGGAGTTCACTATAATACTTTTCATTTTTTTTTCTCCTAACAAGAATGATTGTAAGGCCCACACACTTTAAGGACTAGGGTTATTTTCTTACAACTGTTTTCCCTGTTGAAGGGACAGCATCAGCAGATGTTTATTACAAAGATTTTCTTCCATGACAACACATTCGTGAAATGGTTGGAAGATAACACAAAAACTAGAAAAGGTAATTTAGAGATTCTATTTTTTTTTCATTTCCCTTTCCCTGATCGCTGGTCCATCATATAAAAAGCTAACTTCTGTATATAGTCTTCAGCAGTTGCAGTATGAAAGGGGGAAGTAAACAGCCTTGGGGCCTGAGAGAGTGCAGTGGGTGTTTTCCTCACAAGACCTACCAGGGTTAGGTCCCTGTAACCCATTATGGTCCCTGAGCCCTGCCAGGAGAGGTCCCTACACGAAGAGCCAAGAGTCAGCCCTGGACATCTCCGAATGTACTCGCCCTTCCCCAAAAGTAAATAGCTTTAAAATCAAAACTCAGTTGGCCTTTTCATTTCTGTTGATGTCATTAGCAAGTAAAAATTACAGCGCTACTCAACCCTCTTCTTTCTGAGCCTTATCAGAAAGCGTACACCAAGAAATGCCTTTATGCAAGGAACGATGGCCACAACCTGAGAAAAAGCAATCAATCTACAAAAATAATGAGATACTGGCTCTGGAAAGCGGATTCTTTAGACAACCTAAATGCAAAGTAACTAGCTGGAGAGCGACTTCTTTTTCTTTTTGGCTTTTTGGGTTACCCGGTGGCGCTCAGGAATTACGCCTGGCGGTGCTTCGGGGACTTTATGGGAAGTCGGAGATCGAAGCTGGATCCACATCGAAGGTGGAAGGCGAACACCCTACCCACTGCACTATCACTCTGGCCCCCTGCAGAGAGATTCTGATTTCAACTCTAAGAAAACCCGTTAGGCCACACTTACAGCTCAGAGCCAAATTTATACTGACTCCCACAAAGGGCAAAGTGCAAACTGAAAAGGGACCGTTGTGCAAAGGCCAAGCTCGTTACCCAGCAGCCCGCGGGGCACCCTCCCCTCCCGAGTCTCCTCCCCTCTCTGCGGAGGTGCCTGAAGCCCGCTCGCCCTCCCCCCAACAGCCGGTTTCCAGAAGTCTCGCGTCTATGGTTGGAAGGCGCTGAAAGAGCGTCTCCGCGGGACTCTATGGTTTATGCGCGGACGACTGGCCTTCTGGAACGGGCACGAACGCGCAGGCGCAGAAACGACTCTCTCCGCTCGGTCGCCCAGCCGAGGTGCCGCCTGTCGCCATGGGTCGCCGCCCAGCCCGCTGTTACCGCTACTGTAAGAATAAGCCGTACCCCAAGTCGCGCTTCTGCCGAGGAGTTCCGGATGCCAAGATCCGCATCTTCGACCTGGGTCGGAAGAAGGCAAAAGTGGACGAGTTTCCGCTGTGTGGCCACATGGTGTCCGACGAATACGAGCAGCTGTCCTCCGAAGCCCTGGAGGCCGCCCGAATCTGCGCCAACAAGTACATGGTGAAAAGTTGCGGCAAAGATGGGTTTCACATCCGCGTGCGGCTCCATCCCTTCCACGTCATCCGCATCAATAAGATGCTGTCGTGTGCCGGCGCTGACCGCCTCCCAGACGGGTATGCGGGGCGCCTTCGGGAAGCCGCAGGGCACCGTGGCCCGAGTCCACATCGGCCAAGTCATCATGTCCATCCGGACCAAGCTGCAAAACAAGGAGCATGTGATCGAAGCCTTACGCCGGGCCAAGTTCAAGTTCCCGGCCGGCAGAAGATTCACATCTCCAAGAAGTGGGGCTTCACCAAGTTCAATGCCGAGGAGTTTGAAGATCAAGTGGCCAAGAAGCGCCTTATCCCGGACGGGTGCGGAGTCGGGCACGTCCCCAACAGAGGCTCCCTGGACAAGTGGCGAGCGCTGCACGCATGAGCTCGTTGGCTCTTGAGCTGGTGTAAAGAATGATCTGCGTGACTGTTACGTTGGCTGGTGTTGGCCGTGTTAGCCTGACTTTGACGTTCAGGAGTTCTGGTTTTGCAAATCTGAGTTATGTTCAATAAATCGTTTGCTGGCAAAAAGAAATTTTTTACTTTTTTTATATTTAAAATATATAGTAATAGTTGTAGTATTTCATTTTATTTAAAAGAAAAGTAAATAGTATTTTAGAATATAGTTTGCTAAATAAACGATACTTGCAAGAGTTTGGTAAGTCTTTTTTAAACCATGTATGTGATTTCTAGATAAAACTTTTACAAGTGGCAACACAGCAAGCACTTCATTTGGGAATCCAGTGAAGGAAGGTTTTACTTGAAAAAACAAAAAAGGGGGCGGAGCAATAGCCCAGCGGGTAGGGCGTTTGCCTTGCACGCGGCTTGCCTGTGCTGGCCTGGGTTCGATCCCCAGCATCCCATATGGTCCCCGAGCACCGCCAGGAGTAATTCCTGAGTGCAGAGCCAGGAAAAAACCCCTGAACATTGCCGGGTGTGACCCCAAAAAGCAAAAAAAGAAGAAACAGCGGTATCTCTGCCGGCAGAGCACTTGCTTTGCTTTGCGGGCAGAACCCTCAAGCCTAAAGAGTAGCCCCCCCAGCCCCTCCCTTCTAGCCCCTAAATTCCGGGGAGGGGGAAGGAGGAAAGCCTGAAAATTTAATCCGTCGTCAAATTATACAACTGTTAACTACGTTGACATTTTTAAAATAGCAAGGTCCAAAAAGTTTGGAGGGGAAATCACCTCTTAAGTTCCAAATATTAGTCTTTAGAAAATCTGGCTTCGCCACACAATACGTTTTCCCAGATAACCCTAAACATATGCTCAAGGAGAAAATTGTCCCATCTTCGTCATGGGGAGGTCAGAGGTTGACAACGGACTTTATAGTGCTTGTATCTGAGTCCCAGTAGAACCAACAGAAAAGAGAAAATGACACCAAATCAGCTCTCACCTGTCAAAAAGACTACAGTTTGTCATTTGTTAAATCGATCACAGGGTTAGTTTGTTTTCCTTTTTTTATTTATTTATTTATTTATTTATTTATTTATTTATTTATTTATTTTTGCTTTTTTTGGGTCACACCCGGCGATGTTCAGGGGTTACTCCTGGCTCTGCACCCAGGAATTACTCCTGGAGGTGCTTGGAGGACCATATGGGATGCCGGATGGAACCCTGGTTGGCTGCGAGCAAGGCAAACGCCCCTACCCGAGGGCTATCGCTCCGGCCCTTGTTTTGCTTTTTAGAAACTCTAGGTAAGCTACAATCTCAGGGTCTGGAATTTATTTTAAATTCTATTATTTTACGCTATTACGTCAGTATTGATTTTCATAAACAATAATCATAAGATGAAAGAAGCAAACCAAAAGCGCCGTATAAACAGGAATCGTGCTTTTTATTACATCTGCTTATAAATTATTCAGAAGGCGCCGCAGCGGTAGTACAATGGGTAAAGACTTGTACATGATGAACGACTGCCAGGGATAACTCCTGAGTGCAGAACCAAGAGTAACTATGAGCATCAGGGTGTGGCCCAAAACAAAAACAATCAGGAGCTACTAATGTTGAGCCCCCAAACAATTTGGGAATAAATTTAAAAGATAGTTAATTTCCTACTATCAAGAACAAAAATTCAAACCATCCTTGGAAAAAAATCAAAGTGAAGCAAAATAAAATAAGCAGTTCTATAATCATGCTTTCAGCTAGTATTTGAAGATATTTTCATCGTTAAATATACATCCTTTTTTATGGTGCCAGTTAAATATCTTGACCTTTAAACTTGGAAGTTCTCAGTGATACAGGAAAACAGCTAAGTCACACATAGTTTTTATAGATGAAAAGGAAAGCTCTGAAAGTGCATTAAAAAACTTAAGAGGTAGTTATACTTATTATTTGGCCTAGTCCTAATTTTCCATTATAAACATTTCATTTCCTTTGTTAGACATTTTGACTTTTCATAACTAAGGTTTTCTTTTGGGTCATCTCCCAAGTAGTAGCTTGGGTTCCTATCTATGTATCTTGCCAATGTGGCCTTAGTTTCAGTGCAGGAGCGTAAGGATGCAGTGCTGCCCAGACTCTGTGGTGCTGGTGACCTCCAAGGCTGCACCCAGGAGGTACTTGGGAACCCTCCCCTCATTCAAACCTGAATTGCGTGCATGCTGGCAGCATGCAACCCAACTGATGTACTATCTCCAGGCTTGTTTTTAAACCATGGCATGTATGTGTATTGCATGTGTGTTTTATTCTATTTTCTGGTCACTAAAATTTTGATGCAAAAAATAAGATAATTTATACTTTTTGTGTGCATGTTCTTTCTAATTTTCTATTCAAAAATGGAAAAAAAATAATATATATTTATACATTCATTGAATTCCTAAGTAAAATAACCTT
Organism: Cryptotis parvus; assembly: GCA_021461705.1. Lineage (NCBI taxonomy): Eukaryota > Metazoa > Chordata > Mammalia > Eulipotyphla > Soricidae > Cryptotis > Cryptotis parvus. The sequence goes on from JAJIBD010027011.1 coordinate 94,552, forward strand.
TGCTCATTTAAAATTAAAAATTGGGTCCAGAGAGAATACAGAGTTCAAGGGTCTTGTCTCTGGACCCAAACTCTTGCTATGTAGCCAATGATTAGATCCCTAGCACCACATAAGGTCTGTGAGCAGCACCAGGAGTTATCCCTGAGCACAGCAGGATATTGACATCCCTCCAACTAATTTAAAATTACAAGTGAAGTTGGCTACCCTAAATAACCGCTCATAGAACCAACTTAGTGGATGTGAAATCCAGGAGTTTATGATTGACAATGAAAATTTTAGCTGAAACCTACAATTTAGTTTTGAAAAACACTTTACAGGTAAATCTTAGATTCTTTACTATTATTCTCCATCCAAATATAAACTGGCTGAAATCTTTCATTTTTAGCTTCTCCAACGGATGTACTATCCCCAGGCCTGTTTTTAAACCATGTTGTGTGTGTGTTGCATGTGCATGTTTTATTCTATTTTCCGGTCACTAAGAATTTGATGAAAAATAGGATAATTTATACTTTTGTGTGTACTTCCTTTCTAATTTTATATTCAAAAGTGGAAAAAATAATTTATCAATATTCATTGAGTTCCTAAGTAAAATAACCTTTTTATTAGGTTATTAGTAGAGACAGGTGTCCAAGCATTGCTTAGGTGGCCTGTGGGCCTGGGATGAAGCCATGCTGCATTACTAACCCCTGCAGGTACCCAGGTCACCGAGTAGGTGGTGCTCTGCGGACTTCCAGGTCTATACCCTGACGTGCTTGGGGACCATATACTGCCAGAAATCAACTGGTCAGGCAGGCAGCCTAACTGCTGTACTGTATCCTGGCCCCTGCAATCCTTAATTTTGTTTTTGTTTTGTTTGTTTATTTTGGGACCCTGTGGCTTAAGGTTTACTCCTGGCTCTGCACTCAGGAGTCATTCCCAGTGGTGCTGGAATCAGACAGATGCCTTACCCTGTGCTCTCTTCAGCCCCATGACAATATCTTTTGGATTGTGGCTGAATTTTGTTTGGGGGCCACGCCCAGAGATGCTTAGGAATTACTCCTGCCATCAGGTCAGGATTACTTATGGCGGTGCTAGGGGGACCATATGGGATGTCTGGAATTAAACCCAGGTAGGCCTTCTGTAAGGCTAACATCCTACCCCACTGTACTAACTCTGCAGCGCCACAGGCAATTTTTTTAAAGGAGGAAACTATTCTTGGTTTATCACAATGATAAGAAACGATGACTTTTTTTCTCCTGGAAATTATAAATTGAAGACCCCTTTTCACCTCCCCCAAACACACACACACACACACACACACACACACACACACACGAAGAAAAAAAGGAGGAGGAGGGAGGAAGAGGAGAAGGAGGAGGGAGGAGAGGAAGGAGGGGGAAGAAGGAGGAGGGGAGGAGAAGAGGAGGAGAGAGGAGGAGGAGGAGGAGGAAGAGAGGGAAGAAAGAGGAGGAAGAAGAGGAAGAGAAGAAGAGGAAGAGAGAAGAGAGGAGGAGGAAGAGGAGGAGGAGGAAGAGGAGGAGGAGAAAAAAGGAAAAGCTGCTGGTGCACCTTCCACTAGCCACCTCCACAGAATCTAAGTCATGCCAGAGGAGACTTTGTTCTGATAACAGGAGCTCCCCTCACCCAATAGCTCACAAACATGAGGAGTTTTAGACAAGTGTGACAGAATGTGTATATTACTGGTCTTGTAGGGTTCCCAGATCAGCTCAGAGATACAGCTAGCTAACAAGATAGCTTTGTTAATTTTTTACTTTGACTTTTTTCATATCCTATTGCTGCAGTCTTCCTGTTTCTTGGATATAGGAAGATAATACTGGACTATATTCTCATTTGCTGGAACTCATTAAATATGTATTAGATTCCACTGTATTCTCCATTAATGGCGGGGGCGGGGGCGGCCCTCCTGGCCACTCCTTGTGCCTTAGTCCTGACACTACTTGGAGAACTATATAACATACTGAGAATTAAGCAAGGCAAGCTCCCTGCCCATTGTAACTTCCAACCAAATCCATCGTTTCTTTAAACTTTTTCTTCTTTAAAAGTTTCCATTTCTTTGTGCACTTGCATGACATTTGAACAACTTCTGTACATTTATTCTGTTCATGGTTATTTTAGCTGATTTCAGTGTTCTTAATAGTCATAGGCATTTTAATAACTGAATTTTTTAAAATTATTTTTCACCTTCATTCTTTCCCTATGGCCTCCTAGAAACATTATGTGTACTGTAAACAGATTTGGCTGGTTTGTAACTGGTGACTTATCTGATTGCCTATTTATATGATTACTATCGCATTACTACCTCTTTCAGAACTCTTTCCAGCTGTTCCTTATAGTCCCAGACTATAAATCCACCACATTAGGAATATTTATGTATTATAAATAAATCTTATGCTATATTTTTTGTTTCAAATTACACTTAATACTTTTGCTTTCCTAAGAAATTCTAGCCAATCTAGGCATGACCATTTAAGTAGGAAATTTTTGAAAATTAATTTGGTGCTCTTGGAAAAATTCATAAAAACTCTTGTTCATATCCTGGTTCTACTTTCAGCTTTTACGTTAAGAATTTGTTTTAAATGTGCAGAGTTTAGCTGCTTAATTTTCAAAAAAGTCCCAACTGCAAAATAAAGATTATTATGATAATTATGAGAACATAGACTTCATACAGTTTATGGGATTAGTGCTCTCTAAATGAATGTTGATTATTGTTATCATTTATTATTAAATGATTAGATCTTGAAAAGAGTTCACTGTTATTAGCTCTACTTATTAATATAATTACTGTGGCCATCAGGCGAAATCTAAATGTACCTACTTTTAATTTTAGGATATAAAAATCTCTATGATATATTTAAAATTAATATTGAAAGTATTCAATTGAAAGACTTAAAGTGTACTTATTTTTCTTAGTATAAGCCTTCAAATGCTTATTAATCATCATACTTAGTATTCTCTGCAGGCTAATCCTAATTTTATGCGAAAAACACATAAAATTTGTATGAATTAATTACAATTTAAGCAATTCTGCCATATTTTAACTTTGTTAATGATTAAGGGATTTGATGTAATTTTAACTAAATAAGTGACTATTTTCTCTTACTATAAAAATGAATAATTATAGCAGGATTAAAAATACCAAAAATAACTTATTTATTTATTAATGTCTTAGTATAGTGATATATATTATTTTTATATTTCATGAACAAAAAAGGTTATTATTGTTAAATAATTTTTTATTCATTGTGTCTTCTAAGAGGTATACTAAAGTGTGAAGAAGCTTTTTTTTCAAATCTATAAAACTGTGCAGAGTCCAATATTAGAAAAAATACATTTCAATTTGGCCTTAAACCCATGATTGCAACAAACAAATAATTATAAGATTCATGTGATTTTTCTTTGTAAATACCTTCTCTTTATCTCTCTATGTGTGTGTGTATCTGTGTGTATGCATAAATATGCACATACAACATATTTCAGATTGTATTAAATTTTAAGTACTTTAGCAAATTCTGTAGTCTTCGCTCTAATCATATCTATAAAATAAGAGAGGAAGAAAGGAAGAATCACTTTTTAATTTTTTTTTATTATATAACAGTGAAACATGCAATTACAAAGGTGTTCATAATTGGTTCTTGGTAATATAGTATTCCAGCACCCATCCCTTCAGCAGGGCCCCATTCCCACCACCAGTGTACCCACACACCCCTCCCATCCACCCCAGCTGCCTCAATAGCAGGTACCCCTTTTCCTCTCTTTGTCTCTCTCTCTGTGTCTCTGCATCTCATCTTCTTTTACACAGATATTTAGAGCTATGATTTAAGTCTCTTTGTGTATATTCAATGGTGAGTTCCTAGTCTGACAGTGCCATTTCCCACACTTTTAGTAAAACACTAGTATATGTTTATATTCCATTAATGAATGCAATCATTCTATATCTTCTTTTTTCCTTTTGAGTAATTACACTCAGCATGATAGTCTCCATGTCCACCCATTTGCAGGTAAATTTCATAACTTCATCTTTTCTGACAGTTACATAATATTCCATCGTGTAGATGTAGCACAGTTTTTTTTAGCCAGTCCTCTGTTCTTGGGCACTGAGGATGTTTCCAGATTCCAGCTATTGTGAAAAGCGCTGCAATGAATAAAGAAGTACAAATAGTGTTTCTGCTATGTGTTTTTTGGGTCTCTAGGGTATAGTTTCAGGAGTGCTATTGCTGGATCAAATGGGAGCTCAATATCTAGTTTTCGGAGGAATGTCCATATTGTTTTCCAAAAGGGCTGATCAATCGGCACTCCCACAAACAGTGGATGAGAGTTCCTTTTTCCCGCAACCACGCCAGCACAGGTTGTTCTTGCTGTTTTGGAGGTATGCCAGTCTCTGTGGTGTGAGATGGTAACTGACTGTTGTTTTGATTTGCATCTCCCTGATGATTAAAGATAAAGAGCACTTTTTCATATGCCTTTTGGCCATTCGAATTTCTTCTTTTTTGGAAGCTTCTGTTCATTTTTTCCCCTCATTTTTTGATGGGGTTGGCTCTTTTTTTCTTGTGAAGTTCTACCGATGCCTGATATATCCTGGATATTAAACCCTTGTCAGATGGGTATTGGGTGAACATTCTTTCCCACTCTGTGGATTGTCTTTGTATCTTGGTCACCATTTCTTTTGAGGTGCAGAGAACTTTCAATTTTATATAATCCCATTTGTTTATCTTTGCTTCCATTTGCTTGAGCAGTGGTGTGTGGTCTTTGAAGATGCTTTCAGTTTTGATGTCGTAGAGCAATTTTACTAATTTTTCTTCGATGCACCTTATAGATTTGTGTTTGATGTTGAGATCTACAATCCATCTTGGTCTGACTTTTGTGCATGGTGATAGAAGGAGGTCTAAGTTCATTTTTTTACACATAGCTTCCCAGTTTTCCCAGCACCATTTGTTGAAGAGGCTTTCTTTGCTCCACTTAATATTTTTTGCTCCTTTATTGAAGATTAAGTGGTTGTATATTTGAGAGTGTGTTTCAGGATAGTCAGTTCTTTTTTTTTTTTTTTTTTTGCTTTTTGGGTCACACCCAGCGATGCTCAGGGGTTACTCCTGGCTCTGCACTCAGGGAATGACTCCTGGCGGTGCTCGGGGGACCATATGGGATGCTGGGGATCGAACCCGGGCTGGCACAGGCCGGCCACGTCAAGGCAAATGCCCTACCTGCTGGGCTATCGCTCCAGCCCCAGGATAGTCAGTTCTATTCCATAGGGCTACAGGTATGTCTCCATACCAATACCACATTGTTTAATTACAACTGCTTTGTAGTAGAGTTTGAGGTTGGGGAAAGTGATACCTCCCATCTTCTTTTCCCCAAGGATTGCTTTAGCTATTCGTGAGGGTTTATTATTCCATACAAATTTCAGTAGTGTTTGTTAAATTTCTTTGAAGAACGTCATGGGTATCTTTATAGGGACCGTCTTGAATCTGTATAAAGCTCTTGGAAGTATTACCAAGAATTGCTTAAGCTATTCGTGAGGTTTTATTATTCCATACAAATTTTTGAAGTGTTTGTTCAATTTCTTTGAAGAATGTCATGGGTATCTTTATAGGGACCGTGTTGAATCTGTATAAAGCTTAGGAAGTATTACCATTTTGATAATGCTAATCCTTCCAATCCATGAGCAGGGAATGTGTCTCCATTTCCTCAGGTCCTCTTTTATTTCCTGAAGTAACTGAGTTTTCTTTGTAGAGATCCTTTATAATCTTTATCAAACTGATTCCTAGGTATTTGATTTTTTGCGGCACAATTGTGAATGGGATAGTTTCTTTAAAGTCCCTTTTTTTCTCTTTTTGCTGTTTGCATATAGGAAGGCCATTGACTTTTGGGTATTGATTTTGTACCCTGCTACTCTGCTATAGGAATGTATTATTTCTAGGAGCCTCTTGGTAGGGAGTTTCGGGTTTTCCAGGTATAATATCATGTCATCTGCAAATAGTGACAACTTGGCTTCTTCCCTTCCTATCCATTTACCCTTAATGTCTTTTTGCTTCCCTGATTGTTATGGCAAATATTTGTTCAGCAGTGAGATTTTTAGTTGCCAGGTGCTTGGTATTAGTCTCCATTTTTGTGAACGATTAACTTCTATTTTCAGTGCATCATGGTTTGAAAAAAATAGATGGCACAATTTCTATATTCTTGATTTTATGGAGGTATGATTTATGGCTCAGCATGTGATCTATTTTGAAGTATGGTCCATGTGCACTGGAGAAGAAATTGTATTCAGCTTTTGGGGATGAAATGCCCTGTATGTGTCTACCAGGCCTCTTTCTTCCATCTCTTCTTTTTGGCCTGTATTTCCTTGGTAAGTTTCAATCTTGTTGATCTATCTAGAGTTGATAAAGTGGTGTTGAAGTCTCCAACTACAATTGTGTTGCTGTCAATGTCTTCTTTGAAGCATAGTTGTTTTAGGTATTTTGCTGACCCCTTCTTGAGTGCATATATGCTGACCCCTTGTTGGGTGCATATATGCTGACCCCTGTTGGGTGCATATATGCTGACCCCTTGTTGGGTGCATATATGCTGACCCCTTGTTGGGTGCATATATGCTGACCCCTTGTTGGGTGCATATATGCTGACCCCTTGTTGGGTGCATATATGTTTAGTAGTGTAATTTCTTCCTGACATATGTATCCCTTGAATATTAAGAAGTGACTTTCACAGGCCCTTCTGACCTCCTTCAACCTGCAGTCTATGTTGTCTGATACCAGTATGGCCACACAGGACTTTTTGGAGGCGTTGTTTGAGTAAAGGATTGTTTTCAAGCCTTTATTTTGAGTGTGTCTTTTCTCCAATTGTTCAGGTGTGTTTCTTGAAGGCAGCATAATGTTGGACTCAATTTTTTGATCCATTTTGCCATTCTGTGTCTCTTAACTGGTGCATTTAGACTATTGACATTCACTGTATCACAGTCTCCCTGTTCATCATCAATTTGCTCAAGCAGCCACCAGTAGTATCTCCATATGTCCTGTCTCATGCTAGGACAGCCCAAGGGCATCTGCTTGCTCCAGGAACATAAAGAGCCTCAAACCATTCCATCAGGTCATGGTAATGAGGTCTATACTTGTTGCTGGTATTTGGCATATCAAATATGACAAGGGGAGCTTGCCAGGCTCTGCCCTGTGGGTGGTATACTCTTGGAGTCACCTCTGATCTCCCGCATTTATTGATGAACCATATGGCCGCTTTTGGCCACACGAGCCAGGCTGTGATCAGCTCTTCGGCTGGGTGGAGTTCTGATGAGAGGGGATTCCGGATGTGGAAAATAGCAGCCCTCATGGAGTGAGGGGTCGTCTGGCTTCTTGTGAGGCTCTGCTGGGGTGGCGGGTCAGGGCTAGAGCCCGCCATCCCTCCCGGGTGCCTTGTGAGTAGCTGGGCACAGGGAGAGCCGGTAGCAGCTCTGCCCCATGTCTGTGATCAGCATACCTGGGCCGGACTTGAGAGAGATTATTGTCATAGGATTTTGTGCCATTTTTCTGTATTGGTTTGTTGTTCTTTTGGGTTTTGTCTCATCTTAGAGTAGCTCTTTCAGTCCTTTTAAGGTTGGTTTTGAGTTTACAAAGTTCTTAAGCTGCTGTTTATCCAAGAAGCTGTATATCTGTCCTTCAAATATGAGTGAGAGTTTAGCCAGATAAAGAATTCTTGCTGAGGCATTCATTTCAATGAGTTTTTTTACTATATCCCACCACTGCCTTCGGGCTTGGAAAGTCTCTTCTGACAAGTCTGCTAAAAGTCAAATGGATGCTCCTTTGTATTCAATTTCCTTCTTTAATCTTGCTGCCTGAAGAATTATGTCTCTGTCTATGGCATCCATTACTTTGACTAGGATGTGTCCTGGAGTCTTTCTATTGGCGTCTCTTCTTGCTGTTACCCTTCGGGCTTTTTGGATCAGAATGCCTTCATCCTTTAACTGGCAGAACTTTTCAACAAGGATGTTTTTAACTGTTTTAATTTCCTTGGGGTTACTTTCCTGTCCCTTGGGCCTCCAATTATTCTTATGTTGTTCTGCCTGGATTCATCCCAATGTTCTCTGTTCCATTGCTGATCCCTTTTCCAGTCTTTTTTCCATCTTATGTAATTCTCTGAGTGCTTTCTGCAGCTCATCTTCAGTCTCACTGATTCTCTCTTCCGCTGCTGTCATCCTACTGTTGAGAGCCCCTATTGTGTTTTTCATTTCATATACTGAGTTTTTAGTGACGGTATTTCTATTTGCATTGTTTTCATGTCTGCTCTCATTTCCTCCCATAATTTATTGACTGCCCTTTCCACTGCTTCATTTATGTTCTTCTGTATTTTATTGGACATCTGTTCCATTTTTTCATTGAGCTCGTTAAACATCCTAACCATTTCTTCTCTGAATGCTTTGTCAGATTGATTATGCACGTCTGTATTCTTTTTTGAGTCTTCAGGATTGGTTTCTTCATTTGTTCTTCGAACTGGGAATCTGCGTTGTTTCCCATGGTGCTGCGGTGTTCAGGGATAGATTCCTCTAGAGTCATTTTGGCCAAAGATAATCTTGCCACTGTATCCAAGAAGCCCAAACTATAATTATCTGGTGAAGAACAAGAACTAGGGCAAACTCTTTGTATGCACCTTTAAGGGAAGAGCATATCCCATATTCATTAACTCAATTTATATACCAACTTATATATTGATTCTGATACATTAGTTATTCAACTATATGTTCTACCACTTTTCAGACCAGAGTCTTCTTAGCCTTGATAATATTTCTAACGGGAGCTGAAATCTAGCTCCCTCCGATTCTCAAGTCTTGAGTCCCAGAATCTGTCTTCAGGTCTTTTCGCATTAGCATTACTAAATCTCATTAATCTTGGAAATTCCATAGCTTCTCTACTGGTCTATAAAGATACTTAAAGTTTTCTTTCTTCTTATGCCGTCAAGAATGAGTGCTTAGCAAATGTAATCAAATTTCCTTTTTATAGTATTCTGCTATTAAGATGGGATTGGGGAAAATATCTAGGAAGAGAAGAGAAGAGATTAGATTAACTTTACCCTGTTTATTAAGGATTTCTTGCCAAACTCATCTCTCCAAGGACTTCAATTTATACATTTACAGTAATTAATGAGAATTTGACAATCCCTAATATTGACTATCATTTCCTAAATTTTAAAATGCTTAAATAATTGCATATTCGAAAAGATATCTAATCATATTTTTTAATTTTCATTTCTCTGAGGTGGTTTTTACAATTTTTAAATATTGGGTAATTTATTATTCATTTTCTGAAAAATGGCATAGTTCTTGTCAGTGTTCAGAAAGACTATTTGAAGTTTGAGTTGGGTTTTCTACTTACTCTGAATTTTACTTTTTACTAATAATATTAGTTTTAATATTAAGTAAATGGTATAAGACATTAAGCTTTTAACGTGTAAAGCAAAAATTAGGCTATTCTCACATCACACACATAATTAGCTCTAAATTGTATATTTTATAAAAGTAACAAACAGATAGTCAAAGGGCTGAGAACAAGCTATGCACATTTGGTCTCTGTTTGGTTTCTAGCACCTCCTTGGTCTCTAGTCCTCGGTTTGGTCTCTAGCACCACATTGTCTTCCACGGACTGCTGGAAGCAGTCCCTGAGCACCGTCAAGTGTTACCCAAATATTGTTATAAACTTTAAAAAATTAAGTTATACATGAAAACACTAAAATTATTGACTTGGAGAGGAAGGGGTTTGTTTGAAATGTCCCTATTTCTGTTTCCCTAAGTTTCATCATTTTGTTCAGTTGTCTCTGATTCTCTGTGTCCCTATCTCTATTTCTTTATTTCTCCTTTTTGGTCCAGGTGCCCTGTTGCCCTGTAGCCCTGTGACCTGTGGCCTTAGTGTTAGCCCTCAAGCTCAGGCACCAGACCTTGTGGCTCTGTTGTCAGCCCTTGGGCCTAGAAACCAGAAGCAGCCACTCTCCCCTGCTGCTGGCTATCTGGCCCAGGTACCAGGGGTTGCTGCTCTCTCCATCTGGAAGCCCTGGATGCTCCAGGTTCAGAATCCTGGCCTCAACAGTTTAACCATCTTCCCAACTGTTATAGGCTGTGGTACTGGCTGCCTATAACTGGCTGGGGTACTGTTCCTTAAAGGGATGTTCTCTAACACACATACTTCTCTCTTTCTCTCTCCTCACACCTTTCTAAGTAAGTTTCAATAACATCAATGTTTCTTTAAAAAAAAAGAAATAAATAGGGTAGCAACCAAAGCCATTACAGGCCATGTAAATTATGATGACATTGTACGGCAAATTGTCAGTGTCAAGATAGTATTCAAAAAGATAAAACTATAATTTCGAGATAGCACAATATCATGCATGCTGGGCAGATTATTTCTTAGTTATGAAGCCAGGAAAATGTCGTGATAATTGCAAAGTAGAATATAAAGCACAAACTATATAGAGACCAGGGATATCAAAATGAATGTAGACATGGAGGCCAAACTAATTTCTTCCACAGTGGGCAAGGGAAACTACTTGAAATGTACTGCTTTACATGGCAGAGATTACTTAACAAAGACAAGGAATATTTTCTCTTTCTCTTGATTATATACAAAATAAAGGCTTAGATGTTAAGCCCCAATAAAAGAAAATCAAATAAAACTAAACATTTTGCCATAGGTAATGCATACCTTTTCACTGGAATTATTTTTGCCTGTAGTGACATCAGTCTTTAGATTATTCCACTTATCAATATTGTCACACTTACGGAAAAACTGTATATGATGAACATACATAATGTTATTTTTAATATTTTTATTATTATGCATATTTTCAAATCATTCGGCTATTCATATTTGTCTTTTCCTATTGCATTTTATGTTCCACCCTCTGTGCAGCATGTCCAACCTCATTTTACTTGCCTTTCTCTAAGCCTCTTCTGATTTCAAGTTTTCCTCACACAAGTGAAGACTTCATAGTACTTTATTAGTTTCATGACAGAGAAGCAGAAATATCTGCTTGACAAATGATGTCTTTCAAGAACAGACTTAAGATCTATTATTGTGTGATAGATATGTGAATCTATAACTCCTGTACTTTAAGGATAAAAAAATATATATGCACCCTGAATTGCAGGATTCTGTTTCAAGTACATTATTTTTATCATTTGAAAACCTTCTTTATGGATGAAGACATTTTAATCTAAGTTCAGGAAAAGGCTATTATTTTTCAGGGAAAGGCTATTGTTTAAGCAATTACATACCACTTCTGAATTCTATTGTACATGAACATTAACTAAGTAGAGCAGTTTTAATGATTTTTTTTCAAATTTATGGCAGGACCCAAGAAGGACGGATTAATCTTCAGAACAGGGTTTTATCTAATATTTACTATATAGCTAATGCCATTTTTGAGAACTTCATTGCTATCTTTTTAGATGTTTTGGTTTATTTCCTGTTTTAATTATTCAGAATCATTTTTCCCCTTTGTGGCAACTGAACTCATATGAGATGCATTAAACTCATGATTATCTGGATAGTTAGATAATACAGAGATTAAGAAAGTGGATTTCAGAAGCTATAGAGATGGTACAGATAATGGGGTCATAGCCTTGCAAGTGGTTCACTCAAGGAGCATCCTTGAGCATAAAGTCAAGAGTAAGCCCTGAGGACCACTGAGAGTAGTCTGCAAACAGATTTAAAAAAAATCCTATGAATTTTGCTCTCTATTTTCGTCACTTAGTAGCTTTGTAATTTCTTGAAGTAGTCATTTCTTTTGGGGTAATATTCAAAATAAAGTTAAATGAGATAATCTCTAAAGTGCTTCATATAATTATTAAAAATAATACATACTAAATACTTGTTATTTATTATTATATTACAAATATGCTTGGCCCTTTTCTTTTTTAACCTTCTATAGCTTTCCATATCCAACTAGTTTACTGGAGAAAATAGTATTATGTTATTTATAGCTGTCATTCATTGTGAATTCATTATGTGCAACTTAATGTCGTATATTTTTGTGTTTCTAAGTGACAAGAATTATTTCCCACAAAACGTAAAAAGAAAACAAATTTTTATTTGTGATGTAAACTAAATTAATAAAGTTATATGTCAATCATATAACACAGAATTGACACATTCAAAAAAATAGTTACAGGGCCAGAGAGATAGTACAGTGAATGAGGTGCTTGTCCTGCATCCTCCAGAACTGGGTTTGGTGCCTGACGTCCATATGGTTACCTGAGCACTGCTAGGAACAATTCCTGTTTGCAGAACAAATAGTAACTCCTGAGCATTACCGAAACTTGAGGGGATGCAAGGCTGGGTGGGCATAATGAGCATAAAAAGCCTGGGCCTTCTATATTTATCAGTGGTGTCACCCATTACTGGAAGATTCTGCAGACAGAAACAGAGTAGAGACTGAAGAACTCTCACTTCAGGGAAACCATATCCTTGAGCAATAACCTGCTTATATTATATACATTTATATAAAGTTCCATAAACATCATACAGTGTGCTGCATAGCAAGATTGTCTTATCTCCCATTCTTCATCTGTAACTTCCCTGGTGCCTGCACTTACACACAAAGCCTAGGAGAGTCACAGAAAACAGCCTGTGCTGGTTAAAGAAACCTTAAGCTGCCTCCCGTTACTGAGCTTGCACTGATTTTAGTATCATAGGCCTCACTTGGGGGGTGTGGCCAGCAGCACTGTCAGACTGCCCAGAAGGAGAAATTCATGCTAAATGTGACAATAAAAAAGAAAAAGCTTTATTGAATTGGACAACATAGATTGTCAACACTTCCTTCAACAAGCCTCTACTTTTTAGTACCATTGTTTTTGCTTCCTTCAGAGAGTCAGTCTGGTGGAAGAAACCACACTGCTTCCCTTGTGTGCAGTGTAAGACCTAATGAAATTTTGTCTTGGGTGCTTGTCAATTTTTGTTGAAGGAAAAATGTAAGCACCTGGAGTGTATGGCATGACCAGTGGACATAGGATTCCAAAGCCTTGCATCTCTCAGCCTGGTGGTGAACGCATTATCTGAGAGGCCTGATGCGGGTAGTAGAGTATCAGAATGGATGGACTATTCTGGGTTGGACAGGAGTAGTTCACATATTGAGAACATCATAAGACAAGGCTAATTCCTGCTTTCTGCTGGTTTCATGTTAGGATTTAACAAAGTCTGTTTATTCTTTATTATTTCATGCATATTCTTGTTTTAATTTCTGCTTTAATAACAATGTCAATGTTAATAACATTAACAATAGTGTAATTATTTTTGTTATTATTTTGTTAAGAACTTGTATCACTTGTCTTCCCATTGTTCATCATTTGCTTGAGTGGGCACCAGTAACATCTCCATTCTTCCCTGTTGTGCACTAGTGTAGCCAAAGGGTATCTGTTCACTCCAGGTACATGAAGAGCCTCAAACCATTCATTCAGGTCATGGAAATGAGGTCTATTATTGTTACTGTTTTCGTGGACCCACCCATGAACTGCTTGTTAATAACATTAACAATAATTTGTTTTAATTTCTGCCTTAATAACAATGTTTCAATGAACATTTCTGTGGGTAATTTTACTTTTCTTGCATACACAGTTAGGACTAGAATTTCTGAACTTATCATACTATATATTTTATTAAAGTGTTTTTATGTAATAAGTTGTACATAAAGTGGTTTTTATGTAATAAGTTTTACATAATGTTATGTAATAAGTATATACAAACCAGTTAATTTGGAGATAAATATTCACTCATAAAACTCTCATTACAACATATGCCATAAACTACCCATCAGGTCCCAAACATTTCCTCTCTCTTTTATTTAATTGCATTATTTTAAATTACAAAAACATAGGTATGAAAAATAGTATGAAAGCTAAGGCATTTGACTTGCTTGTGGTCAACCAAGATTTGATCCCCAGCATCATTTGTTTTTTGATTTTATTTTTTAAATTTATTTTTGACAATTATAAAAATGTTCATGTTTGGGTTTAAAGCCATACAGTGTGCCAGCAACCAACCCTCCACTAGTGCCCACCTCCCACCACCAATGTCCCTGATACCCTCCCCCTCCCTAGTCTGTCTCCATGGCAGGTTCTCCATCTCTTTTCTCTCTCTCTCTCTCTCTCTCTCTCTCTCTCTCTCTCTCTCTCTCTCTCTCTCTCTCTTCCCTTTCTTACATGTTGTGGATTGTAATAGACTTTTGACAATCATTGGTCCACTGTTCCTTTCTGCTCCCACACATTTGTGATAGTTTCAACCTTTGGCAAGACCTCCTGATCCGCATTTCGCCTGACCTTGGATATTGGTATCATAATATGTATATATGTATATATATTTATGTTATGCAAATAAATGCAGTCATTCTGTATCTGTCTATCTCCTTCTGGCTAATTTCACTACCATGATCCTCTCCATGTCATCTATTTATAGGCAAATTTCATAACTTCATTTTTCCTAACAGCTGCATAGTATTCCATTGTGTAGATGTACCAAAGTTTCTTTATCCAGTCATCAATTTTTGGGCACTCTGGTTGTTTCCAGATTCTGGCTCTTGTGAATAATGCTGCTATGAATATAAAAGTAGGGATATGTTTCCACTGCGTGTTTTTGGCTTCACAGAGTATATTCCCAGGAGTGGTATGACTGGGTCAAATGGGAGTTAAATTTCTAGTCTTTGGAGAAATCTCCATATTGTACCCCATGCAGTGGCAGGAGTAATCCCTGAGCACTGAGCCAGAAGTTAGCCCCGTTCACCACTGAGTGTGAACTTCCCAAATTCCCAAAATAAAAGAATAAATAAAAAAATCGAAAATATAAGATTTTACTGTTGTGGCAAGTTTGAAAATATTCAATAGAGTTTTCTCTACAGATAGCATACTAATATTTCCCTATTTCTTCCTCCCTTAGTTCCTGAACAACACTATTCAGTTTCCTTCTTTGATTTTTAAATTAATCAATATACTTATTTATTATTAGAGTAAACATGCATCTTAATCTTCAGGTGTTCATTATTACAAAAATTACTTATATATTCAATATTAATTTTATCACTAAAAGTCTCAGTCTATCCTTGGATCATATTGTCTGTTAGTTCAAATTCACTCTCTTCTCTTCTGGTAACTACTTATTGGGTCTTGTAATATAAAAGTCTGTTTATACATTATTTAGATAATCTGTTTGTTGTTTTGTGTTCTCGGAATCTCAAAAAGAGTGATATCACACTGGATTTGTTTTAGTCTGACATTTCACAAAGCACCCAGAGGAGTTCAGGGAACATCTGGTGCCTGAGATTGAATCCAGGCACCTGCATTGCAAAGAATGTGACACCCCCCCAAACCAGACTCTAGAAGATGTGTTCATTTTATTTATGAAACTCCTACTTATAGTAACTATAATAGAAAATACAGTGTTAGTGATAGTTAACATTTACTGCACACTTAGCATACCAAGACTTTTTTGTGTGTACCACTTTTTTGTGGGGGATTGCAACCGGAAATGTTCAGTGGTTACTCCTGTTTCTTCACTCAGGAATTCCTCCTAGTGGTGCTCAGGGAACTATATGGAATGCAGGAATTCCTCCTAGTGGTGCTCAGGGGACTATATGGAATGCAGGAGATAGAAACCGAGTCGACCACATGCAAGGCAAAAACACCCTACCCTCTGTACTATCACTTTCGGGCCCCTTGAGAAATTTATTTTTAACACTTTATTATACCACCATGATAGATACAGCTACAAAAGTGTTCATATTTGGGTTTCTTTAATAGTGTCAGAGCACCCATCCCTCCACCATGCCCATTTCCCTCCACCAATATTCCCTGATTCCCCCACTCCCAAGCCTGTGTCTATGGCAGGCAATTTTCACTTCCCACTCTCTCTTTCTCTCTCTCTCTTTCTCTCTCTCTCCCTTCTCTTACACATTGTGGCTTGCAATACATACATTTAGAGATTATCATGCATGTCCTTTTACCTACTTTCAATGCTCAGTTCTACACTGGTATTATCATTTACAATAATTATGAGTACATAGTTCCTTTCTCTGTATTACCTAGGCTATGACTTCCACACATTTGCAGTAGGACCTCCTGATCCATGTTTTGTCTGGCCTTAGATATTGGTATCATGCTATATTTTTTATATTCCACAAATAAATGCAGTCACTCTATATCCTTTTCATTCTGGCTCATTTCACTCAGCATGATCCTTTCCATGTCCAATTATTTATAGGCAAATTTTATAACAGTTTTTCATAACAGTTGCATAGTATTTCATTGTGTAGCTATACCACAGTTTCTTTATCCAGTCATCTGTTCTCAGGCCCTCTGGATGTTTCTAGATTCTGGCAATACAAAGACAGTCCACAGAATGGGAAAGAATATTCGCCCAATACCCATCTGATAAGGGGCTAATGTCCAGGACATATCTATCAGGTACCAGTAGAAATTTACAAGAAGAAAACAGCAAACCCCATCAGAAAATGGGGAGAAAAAAAATGAACAGAAATTTTGACAAGGAAGAAGTTCGAATGGCCAAACGACATATGAAAAAATGCTCATCATCACTAAATCATCAGAGTTGAAAATAAAAACAATAATGAGATATCAACTCACACAACAGAGACTGGCACATATGCAAAAGAGCAAGAACAACAGGTGTTGGTGTGGATGCGGGGAATAAGGGACTCTCATCCTTTATTGGTGGAAATATCAACTGTACAGCCTTTTGGAAAACAATATGGACATTCCTCCAAAGAATGTCCATATTGCCATTTTTATCACAAAGAAATTGAGCTCCCTTTTGACCCAGCAATACTGCTTCTAGGAACATACCCTGTGAGACCAAAAACACACAGTTGGAAATTCCATCTACACTTATATGTTCATAGCAGCACTATTCACAATACCTTTGAGATATTTACACATATCTCTAAAAACTCAATGAGATACTTGCTATTATTCCTAAGTTTATAAAACTCATTGATGATTTGATTTGTTCGGTTATGGCCCACACCCAATAGTGCTCAGGGCTTACTCCTGGCTCTGTGCTCAGGAGTCACTCCTGGTGGGCTCCGGGAACCACATGGAGTGCCCGGGATTTAATCCATGTTGACCACATGTAAGGCAAACACCAGAACCACTATGCTATCATGAAAACCCTGATATAGATACATTTTAAAACAAACCTTATTATCTATCCTTGGTGTTTATTTAAGTCTAATATTTTATGCAAAATATACTCTTAAATAAATTTATATAAGGAAATATCTTGAAGGAAAACATTTAAAGTCAGCTTATTATAATTAACAATGTCACAAACATGATATTGTCTTTAAAAGTTTTTCTATTTGAAAACTTGAAAGTCAAAACATACTGAACAGAGGAAACACACATCTCTATTAGTAGAATAAATTCCATTCTGTTTGATAAAAATAAATATGAAAAATCTCTGTGTGCAAGTTATTCCTACCATTTATACCAAAGTTCTTATCTCAGCAAGTTTTGGGGATCTTTTTGTATACTAGGGGAAAGAGATTCTGGTAGAATAAAATTTGCCATTCAAACAATATTACTGTTTAAAAAAAAACAGTTGTCTCGAATACAAGTATGACTGCTATATATATGTTAACTAAAAAAAATCTTCTGAATAATTTTTCCCTCTAATAATAAGAAAAGTTGTACATGTAGGCTATCAAATAAGGGATTAAAGTTGAAAAAAAATCCAAAGTGGCACTGGTGATAGTTATTCATTTTTTTTTAAGTTTAGTTGAAGGATAAAAACAAAAACAGTCTGTATTCTGGCATCTCTAAGATTGGAGGGTCAATAAGGATGAAGTGTGATAAAAATGGCAGAGAGTAGAGTGGGTTTGAGCATAAGATTTTAGTGCTAAAAATGTGTAGGTCAGGGTTACTGTGAAAGCAACTAAGTGAGAAATATCAATCAGGCAAAAAATATTTTCCTGGAGATAGCTAATATGGACAAAGCAAAAGCGCTGGATAAGCAGAGGAGGGAAAAATCATTGTTCTTGCTCACAGTAATGGCTCAGCATCTTTCTAGCACACTAAACGTAGCTGTAATCACACATTTTCATTTGCTACTCTCTATCACCCTGATGGCCAATTTATCCACAGTCGCATATTTACAGGCCTGTTTACAAAATTGAAATTCTTCACTAGAGCTGATGCTACATTGCCTCAGAGCACTATCGGATTTAATTGAACCAGCATGAAAGAACTGATGAATGGTTTTGCTTGCAATGAAGAAAGTGGTGCAGGGCAGAATATCAATGGAAGATTTTAGCCAATACTTAGTAGCTGGGACACAAAATTGCTGGTTATTGAAGTGCTACTCTCTCTTTCTCTCTTTCTCTCTCTGTCTCTCTTTCTCTCTCTCCTTTTCTCCCCATCTCCTCTTCAGCTTACGTGTGCCTAATTATTATTTTTCTTTGTCTTATCCTCTTGTTTTGCTTTCCGTTGTGTTTGCTGTGCCATCATCCACCTCGCCCAAGCCTATGTGACAGAGCCAAATCATATTTGATTACTAACTTCAGTCTTTTACCTTAATATGCATTGCTAAAACATTCTAAAGAAAATGTATTTTCAGATTGCTGTAATTCATGGAATTATTCTGATGCAGCATTGCAAATCAAATGTAACCAAATCATTATACCTTGCTTTGGACTGCACAGACAGTACACAATGCATATATTTTACTATATTCTTTGGTAATGTGTATTTTCTACAGCTGATGTTGAAGTATTTTATTCTCTTTCTAAAATTTTTTAAATCTAGTTTTCTGGATTAAATATTTTCTTTCCAGCTGGAGTTCCCCCTCTTTATTTATCCTTTTGGTCACAATCACTCTTTCCTATGCTTATTTTCTTTCTTTGTTTTCTTCTCTATCATTAAATTCATTCAAAATGTCATAAAAGACACAATTATACAGAAATATATCCTAAAATCAATAATTTGTTTCAGGTACTGAGATTTCAAAGTTTGATTATCTTCTTGTTCTTCTGTTATACTTTACATTTTCCTTTAATTAATGAAATCGCTTTCATTATATATTTCTTGTTACTGTGTAATAAGTCAATTAGGAACATGACTGACCACATATTTTTAGTATAATTTTGACTTCTCAGATTTTACTGATTTTCTCAGTATTTGACTTCTCAAATTTTATCAAAAAGTGATAAAAATTATATTTTACAACTTGGTGAACTATAAGGCTAGCTCATAATTACATCTACTATGTTTCTATAAGTCAAAATAATTTGACAATCATATTTCCTATTTCCTTATCATGGAACAGAGCTTAGCCATATCATCATTTTATCCTGCTGCTCTTTTCCTTTCTAAGCCATCATAAATCAATTTCAAATATTTATTTTTATTTTTATTAGGGCTTCCTATATTTACTTTAAGCTTGCTTTTGAGTTTCCATTTCATTCTACATTGCTTACACTTTATTTTGGATATGTCTTCAAATTTGTCCTAATTAAGCACTGATAAGATTTTGCATATTTCTTCCTCTATATTTTCTCATGTTTGAATATTTCTTGATAAATTAACGTTACCTCAACCCTTTGGTATTTTTGTTTTATTAATTTTGTTCTATCTAAGGTTTCTTGACTGTTTCCTATGCCTATATATGTCGGTATATGAGAATATCTGATCTTTCCCTGTTGAGTTTCATCTGTAAATGCTCGAGATGAGAGACTTCTACTGAGAGTATACCACCTACACAGCAGAGCCTGGCAAGCTACCCGTGTTTTATTTGATATGCCAAAACCAGTAACAATTATGAACCTAATTGCCATGTCCTGAAGGAATGGTTTGAGGCTCTTCCTGTTCCTGGAGCAAACAGAGGCCCTTGGGCTACACTTGCTTGTAACAGGACGTATGGAGATGTTACTGGTGCCCACTGGAGCAAATCTATGAACAACGGGAAGAATAGTGATACAAGTGATACAAGTGATGTATATTGGATTCTACAAATACTACCCTGAATTTAATATTTTCTTCATATACTTGTGTATTTAATCACAAAAAATATTTAATCAAAGCATCGTTACCACTGAACATGTCCTTTAACCATTTATATAGCAGAGTGGTGTTCTATGACCATATCTTATCCCACATTTACAAAGATACCTGTTGGGGTAGCCACTGGGGTCCCCAAAAAGTGCCAGAAAGGAAGTTCCCTTCTATCTCCGAAGCCGGCGGGGAATGGATGAAAACTCAGGAATCCGATGCAGTTTTAAAAGGGCTTTACTAACACAGTTTCTGATATACAATCCAAGAGCAGGAAAAACCTCCAGACTCTGGGATCCCAGCTAGGTCCCAGCCATGTGTATGCTAAGATGGCTGCCATCACATGTTGAGGCCCAACAGAGACTAGAGAGGACTGAGAAGCAAAACACCAAGGGAAGCCGAAATGGTAAAAAAAGGGAAAAAAAGGGCTTCTTTCTTCTTGCAGCTTACTTTATAGCTAGAAATCTGCCCAAACTCCTAGCCTGGCCCATTCTGGGCTGGGCTATCTAGAGATGAAAACAGTAAAACAGCTCTATAGAAATGTAGCAACTTCAGGAGGCCTTCTGGCTGTTTACAAGAACCCAGAGCTTATTCAAAGCCTCCCTAGCAGAGTTGGGAGGAGCTATAAGCTAAATCTAACTTCCCTGGCAGGGAGGGTCAAATGCCCTCAGGTAATTTCTCCCAGCTGGAAATGCCTTTGTAGGGTAGAGAAGGGGGTTTCTGAGATGGCATGCCTCTGTACCAAAGACTATACTAATGCCAGTTAAATATTTCTCCAAGCCATCACAAGAGTCTCGTCTACTTCACGGTAGTTTTGTATTTTAGTTGCCTTTGAGTTATCAGGGAGCCATGCTTCCTTGCTTGGAGACAAACAGCATTTCTCTCTGGTCTAATTACTTAGAGATCCAACGTGGCCAGGCAAATATGCTGGTAAGATCTAGCTAGTCCCACGATGATTGTGGTAGCATGAGAGAATATTTATACCATCCAGCACAGAATACATGGTCAGATAAGACTGCCACATTTAAACTACTCCCCTGTCTGCAAAGTGAGCTGTAGGAAGCAATCCAAGGCAGATGCAGAGTCTTTTAGGCTTTTAGGTGTCCTGCAACAGATACCTATCTACTAATCTGCTCAGGTCTGTGTGGATGTAAATATGATCAAGATGATGTGTGAAACAAATTCTTGTTGCTCTGGCTTGGAGATAATCACATTTTCTTGAGAACTTGTTTGGAGGTTCTAGCAGGAGGGCGCAGCTGCTCATATACCCTTGACGAAAGACAGGTCTGTCTCTATTTGGGGAAGGTATCATCTTTGACCTAGTGCACAGCTTCCAGAAGGATGCACATGGAGGCGATGAGGGAGGAAGGGGACACCCGCCTAGCCAGCCATATCAGTCGAATCAACCCGGGAGATCAATGGGGTGACAGATGTCGCAGCCAGATCGCCCTCACATCTGATGATCATATTTTCTATAGAATATTATTTTATCTGATATTCAGAAACTCATGCATATATAATCTTGGAAATTTGTTATTAAAATATCTTGTGTCTTCTCAGGGCTTAAGTTTTAAAATCTTTACATAATCCCCAACTTAATCTTAATTTTTCTAGTAATTAGCCCCAACAGAAAAGATACAGAAAAAAACATTGATTTCGGCATGTGCATATGCTTAAAAGCTGTTGTAAAGGTCTGGTCTGCAATTTTTTGGATCAATTAAAGCATGTTTTAATCAAGGACATATTAAAACTCACAAAGGCAAAATATGAAAAAAAGGATAATACTGGATATTTAACAGAAAAAATGAGGAGGATTAGTAATGTGTGATGATGAATATGGAGCAGCATGCTGTGTATGTGTGTGTGTGTGTGTGTGTGTGTGTGTGTGTGTAGATAAAGAGCTTTGATGAAAACTTGATGCAGGTTGGAATATTGTGAACTCATACCATCAAAGCAACCATCTTCATAATATTTTCTCTTGATTACTTCTTATCTACTCAAACTTTCTTGATAATCTTGAAATGATTTTTATTTTATATATTTAATTTGGGGGACACATATGGCAATGTAATGTTCAGGGTTTAATCCTTGTTTAGCACTCAGTTATTACTTGTGGCTGTGCTCACAGGGGTCATATGAAATGCCAGGGATCAAATCCAGGTGGGCCATGTATAAAGCAAAATCATTGAACTATTATTTGGACCCTATTTTTAATTTTCACTTTACTTCTCAGTACAATTAGAAGTAGCATACTTTGCTCAAAAAAACATGTTTAATACTTAAAATATTTAACTAAAAGAAATAAAGTGGTCTATCTTTGATTTGCAAAAGTTGAAACCAGTATATACTATGTGAGTGCATGCATGTGTGTGAAAAGATGACAAAGGAGTAGAAGATGAACCAAGGTGTAAGAACAAAAGCAGAAAAAATAATCAAGAATCAAGTTTAAAGAGATTTAGAAGCATGGGTGGGAATGACTTCTGGAGACCAGCCTGTAGACTCAAGAAATATTTTCTCAGGATGGTTATTGAGAACCAAGTCACCTTTAAATGGTGCAAATATGAGTGAGAACAAACTATTGCATATGTTAGCTAGTTTGGAAATTTCATATGTATGCAAATAATTAAATTCAACAATATTTCCATGAGTACCAAAGCAGCACTGTGTTGGGCAAGGATGTAAGAACAAAAAGTTCCTTTTCATGTATAAGAAGTTCTATGGGGAGTTAAGACACATGATGGTCATACACATATGTCATTTGGCAAATTTTATATTTCAGATAAAGTTCATAGGAGAATTTATATTTTCTTTTTCCTGTGATAAAGACAGCAAATTTATGGAATTAGATGAGCGATCCGGATAACTAGTATGACTTGTAGGATGCTTGTCTAGCATCCTACAAGTCAATAGCTGACACTGTTCCCTCCAAGCCCAATGAAGTGATCCCTGACAGTGGATCCAGGAGTAAGATCTGAGTACTGCCAGCTATGCCCCACAGACTAACTAATAAACAAACATAAAAAGAAATAAGATAAGTGTGACATGGATCTTCAAGAATAAATTATGTTTTGTATTATAGATAAAAGAGACTATTCCAACTTAAAAAATAACAAAAGATTTGTGTAGCAGAATCTATATGGTTACAGTACAATGCCTATTTGTGTAGATGTCAGTGAAGAGATAGGCTAGATATGACATATGAAAAAAGGAGGTGACTGGATCAGATTGTATTAACTAATTTCATTCTATTGGTGGTAACAATCTAAGAGAACTTTTTTGCTCAGTTGTAATTGTTACAATTATTATCTTAAGAAACTACTAGCTATAGAGCAGATAATAAATTGACCATGGAAAGAGATTAATAGTAAGTTGATAATATGGCCCAAGCAAAAGATAAAAGAATAATAATTAAAAGATAAAAAATTGATTTTAGAGAATGTGTGATTAAGAAATTTGTACATAGAAAGGAAGTGAGATAAAGAGAAATGATTCAATATTCCTAGGTTCGAATGGCCAAAATATATAGTTATTACTATTTGAAATTGCTACTATTTACTATTTTATTTATGTAAGTATAATAAAATTGATGCTTCCCAATAATATTTTTTTTCTAATTCTTGTGAGATAATGCACTGCACACTTTTATGCTTAACATGGCCTTTATTAAAGACAGTAAGCAGTTAGAATTTTCTTGTCTCAAAAGGAGTTGAATATTATAAACTTTAATAGAGGTTTTTTTTAAAATCATAGATGTGTTGGTTGATATTCCTTCATATTATGAAATGATGATCATAAAACAATTTTCTCTTAAAGATGGGAGAATAATCAAAGAATTTTTGAACATTTCTCAGTCCAACTGTATATACTAAGTTATGTGACAAATTAAAGCACTTAATTAAAGACTTTATGCCTATTTACTTGGAATGTTTATTAATTGGGAAAAAAACACTTGAAACCAACGGTTTGGGATTGAATTTTCTCACATTTTGATTTCCTATCTTTTA
Organism: Cryptotis parvus; assembly: GCA_021461705.1. Lineage (NCBI taxonomy): Eukaryota > Metazoa > Chordata > Mammalia > Eulipotyphla > Soricidae > Cryptotis > Cryptotis parvus. The sequence continues at coordinate 118,573 of JAJIBD010027011.1, forward strand.
TGCAGGCCTCCACATGAACTAAAATGCTTTCTGTGATTAAGCAATATAGTACTGTTTGGAAAATATGTATCTCACCAAGATCCAGCCTTGAAAGGGAGAACAAAAAGGGACAATGCCTTGAATAGAGTAACTCCCAACAGATAGATATTGATTACTACAGAGCCAATGAACAGCATGCCAAGCAGCTATAACAGCACTCTGACAGCTGTGTCATATGCATGGCTGAAATACAAAATTAGAACAAAGGCTAAGTCAAACCGGGGAACTACACTCTTCACTGAAGTTCTATTAGTGGTCCTATTAGGACATAGAGGTAGAAAGTCAGGCATTAACATCTTGATCAAAATATGAGGACATAGATAAAAATCTCGTGTGTGTGTGTGTGTGTGTGTGTGTGTGTGTGTAAAACTAGACAGATAACTGGGCTGCCTCTAAGAACAGTGGAACAGTGGCTTTGATCTAGCTTGGTCTGTTCTGAATTTATAAAAATGGTTTCTGAGGATACAAAAATGACTCTTGGTGGTATACCATGAAGAACAAGATATAAAACTCTACTACACTCTGTCCAGTCTGAGTAACATAATCTGTAACTGATGTATTTTATATATTGTCTTATAAAAAAATTGTTTGAAGGATGGCTTTATAAGGGTTTTTTTTTTTTCAAGTACTGATTTAGGCTATATAATGCTATGAACCTAACCAAAATATCAAAATGTTAAGAGATACTACTTTCTATACATTTAAGATTTTTATATAACTAAGGCAGATAATTCTTTGGTAAGACAAATTAAGAAAAATCAGGAGATTTTTAATGATATATGTGCACTGTTATTTACAGTTTTTTTTTTAAATTTTAAAAAAGCAAGAAAATGTTATATTAATATGCATTGTCTTCTCCCTGAAAGTAGAAAACTACATTCAAGTTTAAAGTAGTAGACTTAAGCCAACTGTCTTTTCTCCCTTTGTTTAGATACGAGCAACAGAACTGAAAGAAGGCAGAAACCCCCCTTTCCCAACCAGGCCAGGCCTACTCATGTAAAGTTACCAATTTAGAGCCTGAGTGTCCTTATGATCTTGAAGTAACATTTTCATCCTGTTATCTACAAAAGGCCCAGAATAAATTCCTGTTAGAGGTTATGAGACCCCAGCCCAGGACCTGCTATCTGGCCTGAACTACCTGAATCGCATTCCTGTACATATGTATAGCCGTTACTGCCCCATAATCCCACGCGTATCTAGCCACACCAAATATAGAAAGAAGTATTAAGAATAATCTGATTGGTGGGGGATGGTTACTTGGTACAAAGTGATTGGCTGCCTGCTCGCAGACCTTGATGTAATATTTTAAATCTATTGGATGTTTATGTGCGGGCTTTTTCTGTAGCGGCGGGAACTATCTCTTAAAAGATACTCCCTGGAAGGGCTCGGGCGCTCTTAGCCACTGACCACTGGGGGTCATGCTATGGGTCCGAGAATACTCTCTTATTAATAAAACCCTTGCTTTTGCATAGGACCCAGTCTCTCAGAGTTTTTCTTGATAGGTGCGGCGTTCCGAGGCTCCCAGTCAGTCACCCCCATCGGGTGGCCAACTCTTTTAGAACTATGTCAGTTTCTCCCCAGAATACTTTCTGATGTCATTTGCCACGTTTTTTTATTTGTTTACTTTATTCTCCTTCTCAAAAGCGCACTTGAGCAGAGTCTTGTAGAAAGGTCAGCAAAAATACTTAGTCCCAGAATAGCTAGGGATAATTTCAGATGGAATTTTAAATGTTAACCATTAAGCTTTAAGCATGAAAATCTGTAATATAGTCCTCATCATCCATTGTTTCTGTCGGGTGCCCTGGCCAGCAGCCCCCAGAATAAATGAGGAAGACCTAGATCTTGCAGGACTTCATCCCCGCAGAAAAAGGAGAGGGATGGACTTGGGAGAAATTCTGCCTTTCCGCTGCTGAGAAAGGAAAGAAAGAAGGACACCGAAGCAGTGGGGAGTTCTGGATAGCAGCTCTGGATTTACTGAACACAGTGTAAGCCTTTTATACAATATTTGGGTAGAGGGAGTACAAGCACACATCACAAGGCATTTGCATGCTCCTGGGCCATTGTAACAGAAAGCAATCTTCACAACAAATGACAATGACAGATTTAGCATTTGCAAGGTAACATTTCAAGATAATGATCATTGATTTACATATTCCTGTGATCAGAAGTTAGAAGACCAGTCATATCTATCTCACCTTAGTTCGAATATGCACAGATGTTTTGGGTGTAACCATATGGTCAGACCCATTTCTGGGCCTGACCTTAGGGTCTTGTGATGGGAAAATGCTGGACCCTAAGGCTAGCAGCTCAGAACCCAACAGTTTCATTTAATATACAAAGTCATAGTCATAGTTTGATACTAATGTAAGGCAGAAAGTGAAATCAGGAAGGAGCTACTGGGACAATATGCTTGTTCTAAGTGCTTGTAAAATAGGGGCTTTAGAAGAAGCATTCTAAAAGCCCTTTCAGCAATGCCATGTGGATAAAGTCAATTGTGCTCTCTGTATCCCCGTTAATTAAGCACCTCAATAGCTGTTCCCTCTAGTTCAACAATCTGCAAAAGGGTTTCTTGGTTTGGTAAAACCAAACCAAGAAACTTGTTAAGGTTTCTTGTACCAACTTGTTAAGATACAGGTAAAAACAAGTATGGGCCTTCCCCTCACCCCATTTCAACCCCACACTGCAAAGTAGCTGTTGAATGCATATTCCAATTGTGAGAAACGTAGACAGAAAAAACAACTATTTTTCACCTACTCTATATCAGTTACTTCTCAACTCAGTTATTGGACCTAATCTTCATGTACTTCTGTGGTACATGTTACTGGCAACATTTTACACATTAGGACATCGAATCTCAGAAAAGACTCTTAGTCAGTGGCACACAGAAACAGAACAGAAATTTGGGCATAGAATATGCTGGAATGAAGCGCATTTTCACAAGCACTCCAGTGCCAACCAAATATAAAATCCAACTGAAAGAAGAATAATTTGAAGAATTAGTGATTTAAGTCCTGGTAACTGGTAGTAAGTCTCTCTAATCATATCATTTGTCACTTGTGTTCCCATTGTTAATTGATTTGCTCTAGGGGGACTCCAGTAATGTCACAATTCACAATTCATTAGGAATGAGGTCCATTATTGTTACTGTTTTTGGCATATCAAATACACCAGGGGTAGTTTGGCAGGCTCTGCCTTGGCTCTGGGTTCATCCGGGGACCCAGTTTTTTTCTATGTCAGACCATCAACTATCCAGGGCCCACGGGGCAGAGCACTGGGGGTGTAGACCTCCTGTTCCTCGAGGTGTTGCAATGTGTGACTGCCTTTCTGGCTGTATTGGCAGGTGGCAGACAGGAGACAGGTTTGTCTACACCCCAAGGGTTCTCTAATCATACTATGTTCATTTCAATCTCCTAACCTTACATACCTTATCCCTCTGAGAGAAATGTGGATTCACAAAATAACTAGAAATGGGAAGCATTAACTAAAACATAACAGTTCAGAGCAGGGAACGATTTAGCAAGGCATAGTGTAGCTGCATTTTTTTTATTCTTAAATTAAGTTTGTTTGTGAATGGTAAGTCAAAATAGGAAAACAAAACCAAAGAGTTGGAAGCCTCTATCAGGACATGAGTGACTAAGCTTAGTTTTCCTTCCTCTACTGAAAAATTGAGCTGACATACTTTCATTAAATATAATAATTTTCTTAAATTAAAAAAAAGTCTTATGCTGTTCCAAATTGCTTTCCGGGTGTTTTCATCTTGAGAACAGCAGGTGAATATGAACAACTTGAAACCTATTTTTATTTTCCGTAAATCCCAAATGCCTGAGCTTTGCAAGATAATAGCATCCAAAAAACATGCTGATCTTGGCAGGAAGGTGAGACATGAGAGCGACAATCAGAGTACAGGGAGAGTTGTGTATTTTTATGAGAAAACATAAAAGCACTTGATGTAAATATGTAGACTTCAACATTTATCTCTTCCTAAATCAAAATCTGAAAGTATATATTGTAAACAAATTAAGTTTCACTTGTATCACTTCACTTGTCTTCCCGTTGATCATCAATTTGCTTGAGTGGGACCAGTAACATCTCCATTTTTCCCAGTTGCATGCTAGTGTAGCCTGAGGGTATCTGGTCACTCCAGGAATATGAAGAGCCTCAAACCATTCATTCAGATCATGAGGTGTATTATTGTTACTGTTTTTGGCATATCGAATACCACACGGGTAGTTGCCAGGCTCTGCTGAAATTAAGTTTAAGTTATTTTTAATCTAGAACAAAATCCATTTCATACTAAACCTTGTGGAGTGAACAAATTCCAAGTATACACAGTACCTTGGAAAAAACAATAAAACATCATTCAAACTTTATTAATTTGGTGTAGGGGTGTTGGCCACATCCAGTGGTGCTCAGGGCTAATCCTGGCTCTCTGTTCAGGAATGACCAGTGGTACTACTCAGGGGACCATACGAAGTGCCAGAAATACAAACATGAGTCAGCTGCATGCAAGGCTAGAACCATCTCTGCTGTGCTATATCTCCAGACCTCTGTGTATTTTTTTAAAATCAGAGCAGTCATGACTAATTATGAAACTCTGCCACACCAAAGCCATCACCCTGTGTGATATTGGCAGTCTGATTTCTGGATTCACACCACTATGTTAAGAATCTGTGGGTTTTGTTTGCTTGGGTTTTGTTACTTTTAGGAAAAGTTACATTTCAAATAATAAGCAAATGAAGATTTTATTGACCATTTTGGTTTTATGTTCTTCGGTTTTATGTTCCTAAAAATAACTGTCATTGTGGTTGCACACATTTTCTTCATTTTGATGTTTGCTTGTTCAATTATTTGGATGCAAGAAAATTTCTTGTAATTACAATATAAATAATAGATTTTTAGAATGAACCTGATTTCCCTTTGGGCTGTTGAGTGAATGATTGATATTGCTGATTTTTACTTCATTTGTAGCTTGGAGCATAGAAATTCTGGCCTTGTTATATGAAGGATAAGACTATTAACAATGACCCATTACTTTCATATGAAATATATATTTCAGATAAGTTTTATGCATAGTAGAACCATCAAAGGAAATATTTCTAACAATTGAAGATGACAGATATGATAATAAAATACAAATTTTCTTTAATGGATTTTATAATAGTTTTTAACATTCATATGGACTTTTTAGGAATATGTTTTAACACTATATTAAGAGTACGAATAAACTATAAAACTAATAAGAATCATTGTACACCAAAGACAGTCATAGAATGGAATTTTTTGTTTATTATTACATATTTTTTTAAAAAAATTGGAAGGACCACATCTGGCAGTGTGCAGGGCTTAGTCCTGATCAACCACTTTCAAAACAAGCATCTTACCAACACTATCTTACTGCCCCCATTAAGGAGATGTTAAAGTATGACAGCTCAATATCCTTTCTTATACCTTTATTTTGGGTGTATTTCAAGGTTATAAAGAAAATGAACCATTTTCAGCTCAGGGCTGATATTTCACAAGGATCAGCTCTGTTGATGGGTGGTGTGGAGCTGATCCTTATCTTTGAGACAGAAGACAGGGAAGAGTCATCACTAAGCACAGAGGTCTCAAAATCCAGGCAGGTATATGAACACATAGTGTTGTTCTTAACAGGAAGTATATTTAAAATACTTTAATATACCTGTTAAGAAAATGAACCATATTTTTGTGTAGCTGCCTGGCACACAATAAGAAATATACTATAGATTGTTCTTGCCATCTATGAGTGATACATTGTTTATAATGAGATTATTCACAGTAAGATGAAACAATTCAATAAGTCATACATAAAGGAAAAACACAATAGCAATCATTGAACCATCCAATGAGACATTAGACTTAGATAGAATGGATTTAGATAGAATGAGGGAAAAGGTAGAATGGTCAGAAAGCAGGACCCCCGGAATTTAGAAATCTGGCCCTGATGTGGAAAGTCATGGAGGCAAGGTTTCAGAGGCTGTTTATTTGTTTATCCCTACACCCCAAGATATAATCTCTCTAAACAAGTCCACAACAAGTGTTTGTTCTAATACACTGAGACCCTTCATATATAAAAGGTTAATTCCTGTTAGATTTAGATTGATAGGCACATGATCAAACAATGTTGTTCTTCCCCTCCTAATAAGTCTTGATCAAAAGCAATAAATTTGTATGTGAAGGAGAGTCCGGATTCTCAATCCAGGCTATTATTCCCCTGATTCTATACTTGTTCTCTTATTTATGTCTCATATCTTAATTATCTCAAAATTTTAAGACGCTAGACAGGATTTGATCTTTCTGGTGACCATCTCTCCTGAGAAAGATCTGGTGATCTTTCTCCTGAAGCGGTACAGGCACCCTCCTAGAGTTATATCATCAAAGTATGTTCTTGTGCTTTCTACTCCCATCAATCCCCAGGAAATTCCAAGGTTACAGCAACCTGAAATCCGGAACAAGATCAATGGACAAAGGTTAGGACAAAAAATGCTTCTGTGCTCTTATTACAAAGAATAAGGAGCTATCATTCTATACCTGGCTTGCCACCCCAGCAGAGCCTCACAACAATCCAGAAGACAACCGCCCCACCCCACTCCATGAGGGCTGCCATTTTCTACATCCGGACTTCCCTCTCGTCAGAAGTCCACCCAGCACAACAGCTCATAACAGCCCAGATCATCAATACCCACTCTGCAACAGTTTTTTTACAATCCAGCCCAGGTATGCTGATCCAGAGACTTACAGACATGGGACAGAGCTGCTACTTGCTCTCCCTGTGCCCAGTCACTCACGAAGCATCCAGGAGGGATGGCGGGTTCTAGCCCTAGTCCACCACCCCAGCAGAGTCTCTCAACAAGCCAGATGACCCCCACTCCCTGAAGGCCGCCATTTTCCACATCTGGACTTCCCTCTCCTCAGAACTCCACCCAGCAGATGAGCCTATCACATCCTGGCTTGGTTCATCAATAAATGCTGTATTTAGAGGTGACTACAAGAGTATGCCACCCACATGGCAAGCCTGGCAAGCTGTGTATTTGATATGCCAAATACCAGTAAGAATTATGTTAGGTCATTTCTATAACCTAATATAATGGTTAGAGGCTCTTTATGTTCCTGGAGCTAGCAGATGCCCTTGGGTTCTACTAGCATGAGACAGGACATATGGAGATATTACTGGTGCCGCTCAAGCAAATAGATGATGAACGTGAAGATCACTTGATCACTTGATCACTTGAATCCCATTATTCATCCATCGATTTGCTTGAGCGGGCGCCAGTAACATTTCCATTGGAGCCTATCACGTGCCAATGTAGCCCAATGGCATCTGGTTGATTCAGGAATATGAAGAGCCTCAAACCGTTCCTTCAGGGTCTTTACAAAGAAGTCTGACCATCTTGTAGGTGGGCGGCCACGTGATCTTTTGACATCCTGTGGGATCCAGTCGGTAATGGCTCTAGTCCAGCGGTTGTCTCCAAATCGCATTACATGTCCAGCCCATCTGATTTTCGATGCCTTGGCAAATGAGACAGTGTCCCTGATTCTGGAATAGCGACGGAGGTCAGAACTCCAGATTCCTTCTCTCACTTGAGTGAGGCGTGATATTCCAAGCATAGCTCTTTCGATTCCTCTCTGGGAGACCCGAATATCATTCTCATCCTGCTTTCGTAGGGCCCAGGTCTCTGAGGCATATGTTAGTGCAGGGAGAACAGTGGAGTCAGAGAGATGTGCCTGGAGCCAGATGTTATTTGTCCTTTTAGCTATTTCTTCAATGCCTTTGAAGGCATTCCATGCCGCTCTCTTCCTCCTGCGCAGTTCAGGTTTTAGGTCGTTCATCATGTTGATTTCTCGACCTAGGTACACATAACTCTGCATTCAGAGATGTTTGTTCCATTGAGAGTGAATGGGGCCTCTGAAACTAGTTCATTTTTCATGAACATTGTTTTGCTGAGAATCATCTGTAGACCTATCTTTCCACATTCTCGGTCAAAGTCAGCCAGCATTTGTGCCGCTTAGCTAATGTTTGGTGTTACTAGAATGATGTCATCAGCGAAGGGGAGGTGGTGTTGTTGTAAACCGTCTATCTTCACTCCCATTCCTTCCCATTCTAATTGTGCCATGATGTTCTCGAGGGTGGTGCTGAAGAGTTTTGGTGAAATGGTATCACCCAGTCGACCCCTCTTTTCACATTAATGATCACTTCTTTGTAGAATGGTGAGATCCTGGTAGTGAACCTGTAATACAGCTCACGAAGGATCTTGATGTATTGGGTTTGAACACCCTGTTTGGCTAGGGCTTCGATGACTGCTTCAGTCTCCACTGAATCAAAGGCTTTCTGTAAATCAATGAACGTGAGACAGAGCGGCATCTTGTACTCCCTACAAACCTCAATGAGCTTGGTTACTGTGTGGGTATGGTCGATTGTGCTGAATCCTTTCTGGAAGCCTGCTTGCTCGCATGGTTGTCCTTCATCTAGTGTTCTGCTAATCCTGTTCAGGATGACTCGTGTAAAAAGCTTGGAGATGACAGACAACAGGCAGATGGGGCGAAAGTTGCTGATGTCGTGAATGTCTCCCTTCTTGAACAGTAGAACTGTCCTGCTGGTTTTCCATTGGGAGGGCACCTTGCATTTGGACAGGTAGCGTGTGAAGAGCCGAGCTAGTGTACTGATGAGTACCGACGGCAGATTCTTCAGGTGTTCGGGTCTGACTTTTTCTGGGCCTGGTGCTGTTCCCTTCTTTACCGACGAGATGGCATGTCAGATTTCAGAAGGGAGAACATTGGGAATGACATATCCATCCTGTGGAATTTGGTATGTGGGCAGGTGGATGTGGCTATCAAAGAGATTTGAGTAGAAGTCCTGGATAATCTTCTCCATTTGCCTTTCTGGAAGATGTGATAGATCCATCAGGGTGTCGGAGGGCAGTCATCTTGGTCTTATAGTTGTCGAAGGACAGGCGGGCAGTCGCGAATGTTTTTCCCGGCTTCTGCTGCATCTTCCAGTATTTCTGCTCTTCTGTCTTTGAGGTCTTCTTTTATCGCTTCTCTGCACCGTTTAGTAAGCTTGGACATTAGCATTTGGTCTCCTGAGGCTCAAGCCTTGCCACGTTGGCGAATGAGCTCAAGAGTTTCTGAAGACAAGCGTCCTTTTGTGTCTTTCTCTCTCTCAGCATTCTTTGCACAATCATGGAGGTGCTGAACCAGTTGGTTGTATTCTTCATCGATGTCGTCAATGATGGTATCTTCCCATGTTGCTGCAATGGTGCCAAAGAGTTCCCAGTTGGTGGTCATTCTGGGAGTTCTCTTCTTAAACTTTGCGGCCTTCTTGAACTTTGCACTTCTTAAACTCTCTTCTTAAACTTTGCACTGTAGATGATTAAGATAGTGATCTTAATCATCTACAGTGGAGCTGGTCCTTGGCCAGACTGAACCAAAAAATTGTTATTTAGCAGTATTATAATTTAGGCTTCACCATTAAGAAAATTTCTTAAATAACTTCCATCACAAATTACTGCATTCAAATATTGCAGAGGAGTTGAGCATGGGAGCATTTAGATGACAAAAATGTGGTATGTATTTGCTTTCTGGACTGGTGCTCCTTAGACTTGTCATGTGTTCTCTAGACTTTTTGTATGTCTTCTCTTTCTCTCTTTTTTCTTTCTCTTTCTCTCTCAACCCACTCCACCACATAATGTATATTTTCTTTGCTTAATATTTTCTATTTGATTTTTCTAGGATATGGTTACCTTATATTTAACTGTGAAATTCTTTGTAAATAATAATTATTATTCTCTTAAGGGACATTTGGTTTCTTTATATGTTTTGTCCCCTTGAAAACTACAAAACCACTAAAGATGTGTAACGATTATAATATTGGCAAATATGCAAATGTAATCCACATAAATAGTGCAACAGCAAGTGAGTGACTATATAATACATTTGTGAGTATATAATACATTTTAAGCACTACCATGAGGTAGTCACTAGTGTTGTAAATTGCGTAATAAAATCTCAAATTATTCTCTTCCTTATAATTTTTAAAATGAAGCATAAATAGTATGAGAAATTAATGATAAATTTTCAGATGGAATTTACTTTGTTTTGGGATGGGGGGTAAAGCAGAGTGTATAGGGAGTTTGCTTTTGCGTACAACCAATACAAGTTTGTTCCCCCTGTATCCCATATGGTCCTTCGAGCACTGCCAGGAGTACTTACTGAGGGTAAAGCCAGGAAAAGTCCCCGAGCATTGTCAGGTGTGAACCAAAATGCAAAATTAAAAAAAAAATTCACTTTGTTCTTTGAAATGCAATCATCACTGATAAAATTATTTATATGCAGTGAGATTTTACTTTAATCATAAACCTACTACTTGTTGGGGAAAAGTTTTGTGAAAAACTGATCAAATCACTAAATTCAATGTTAGCATCTAAAAATTTGCTTTGACAGAAAACGTCTATTCAACTTTTAGGATAGGCCAGATACAAGTCTATATCTCTATAAATAAGAGAGACAGTATAGTTATTGGTTAAACATAAATATTCTTGGTGGTAGCAATGTTAATTTTTCAAATTTCAATTTAATAATTTAATTGACTTCATGTAAATCAATGTGACATTCTTTATGAGGACTTTGTACCAGTACTTTAAAACATAAATTATGTTACTGAGAATAACTTGTATATTTTTTCTTGGTGTTTTGCTTTTCTATGCTTATAGGATAACAAGGGTCTACAAGCACTGAAATCACTACTAAGGTTCAAGGTTTGTTAAGCAATTGCTTAATTTCGGTTCACTTCCCCTGTTAATCTTTAATTAAAGTACAACATATAACGTCATTATACGGAACAGAGTGAACATTGCTTCTTAGTTAAATGTTTTTCAGTTCAACTATGTAAAACAGTACACAATCACATTTGACTGTGGGCTGAGAGGTGACCAAGGCAATTACTAGTCAATAAAGACAGTAAAATTCAGTAAGACCAGTGGTTAGTATTGAAGACAGCATGACTTTGGATATACTCTTAGCTGAACTGTTTTGAGTCTCAGTTTCCTCATTAATGACATGAGATAGTAATGTTGCAGGTGGACCCCACGGGTGACTTATGTGAGGCCGGAAGGGGAGAGAGATGGTCGCTTTCTCCCCAGCCGCCTCTGCCACCCGGGACCCGCTGGGCAGGCTAAGGACTGATAAAGTCTGCGATGAGCCCCTGCACGGGCGTGGGCCTGAGCCCCACCAGCCCCACGAGGTGGCCGTCAAGCCACGCCTGAGGTCCGCTTGATCTCTAGGCACGGGAGTTGATCCCCACCACCCGAGGTTTCTCGGGGAGCCACGGACTCAGGCTGGAGCGAGGAATTGCTCTTTGCAGGAAAGGAAAGTCAGTCCTAGGCCTTACCCAGGTCTGCCTCAAGGTTCTTGTCTTCCTCGCAGAAAAAGAATTTTCAGGAGTCGACGAGCAGTGAAGTAAAATAGGTTTTATTGAGGGAGGTTTAGGTGAGGGGGAGGGAGAAAAAGAAAGGAAAGAGTAACTGCGCTCAAGGGAGAACGCGTGGCTGCTCCAAAGGCGGAGAGCAAGTAAAAGAGAGAGTACACATCTCAAGAGGGGGAGATCGCGGGCAACACACGTGCTCAGGCACCACATGTGCTTGGCCACATGGGCTCAGGCAGCATGAGTGTCCTTGCAGCAGTGCTGGCGCCGTCCTTTGGTTAGGACGGCTTTTATAGATTTCTTCCCAAGTTACTCCCATATGGGGCTTCAACCTCGGTTGCTAGGGCCCCGTTGCCAAGGGAGTAGACTTTGGGAGGGTCTTCTTTGACTGGGTCCTGGGCAGGAAGGATGATTCATCTCCCTCAGGAGATTTACACATTCCTTTTGGCCTTTCCTTCCTCCAGGGTCTATTGTTGATAATGGTCCCATCAAGTCTGGTTTCCGGCTTTCAATCAGGTGTGGCTCTGGAGCTCTTCTTCAGGAATTTATTGCCATGTGGCGCCCCCCTGTCTGCCTGCCTACAACAGTAATAGCGATCAGGCTTTTAAAATATTAAATTTTGGTAAACCCTAAGCATTTATGGATAGAAGGGCACACCAATAGAGATTTTAGACTATAATAATTACTTTGCGCTATTTTCTTGAAGTGTTGACAATAATATTAGGTCAAAGGGGTTAAATATTAATTAGGTTAAATGTCAAAATTTCCCTAGATATAGTACAAAGTCAAAACTATGAGACTATAAAGTGGGTTTTATCAGCGGTACTCTGCGTATTCAGTCTCTTCCATAAACCCTGAAGCAAATCAGAAACTCTCATTTAGTAAGGAGGGGAAGTTAGGGGACATCAGCCACTGAACAGTTCTTAAGTAGTTGTTTCTAGATGGTTCTAATATTGGTTAGAGTTGTTACTATTAATCTGAGTTTCAGATTTTAACCAGGATTATGAAACACTCAACCGATAAGATCTAAAAGTGTCTATTAAATTACTTTTCATGTAGCAAACAATCTATGATGAACCAATAGTCATTTCATATGTTTTGCACATATTTCTAGATGATTACATGAATGCAATTGTTATTCAGTAATAAAACCAATAACAGTCATTCCACTTGATATATAATATAATTTACACAAATTATACCATATATCCACATATTCTTAGCATTCTTAGCAGAAAATAAATATTTTACTAAACCATACATAGAATAATTTAATATCCAGGTATTTTCTATTCTATGTTTTCTTAAAGCAACAAATATTCAATAACTAGCAATTCTGTTCTAGCTGAATTCCCTACTTATGGATGAAAGATGTCTATAATATTCATCTAAATAAATGGTCAGAATGAGAACGTCTGGAAGATTTGAGACTCTCTTGGGTGATAAAGCAGTTGGGTAAGGCACTCTTGCTATTTAGTGGGCAGGATCTGAGTGTGACATACTTCCTATAATACATTACTTTTTCCAATATCTTGCCACAGTCAATCCAGTAAAAGTATAAATTAATTACACCAAATTTTAAAATATTTTGTTTAAGATCAAGGAGTAATAAAATTTGCCTACCAGACCACGTCAATAGATTAAAATTTTAAATACAATGAAGACATTTTCTTAAAATTACTGAAGAATTTGCTTTGAAGAATTTGCCTTCTCCCTTGCCCTTAGTACGGTTTAAGGACTTGCCCCTGAGCACACTCAGAATGCACCACCCCTAGTTGACCCTTCCCAGCAATGTTTCAACAGGTCTACGAGGACCTATTTAATTAGCCTTGTGTAATTTTAAAGTTGGGTTCTTCTGCCTTAGTTACTATTGCTTCATTGTGCCCAAAAGGTCATAGAGCTTCACCTACACCTCAGGGACTTTGAATCAAGCAAGTGCCTGTAAGATGTCTGGCACAATGACTGTCCCCACCTTCAAGTGTTTGCTCAACTGCTATCCTTTTCTTGAAACTTGTATATTTGACCAACCAATACACAACCGCAAAGGCGAGTTTTCCCCCACAACAAGACTCACAGTACTAGTGCTTTTCAGCCTGCTGGTCTCCTTCCTGCAACTACATAAATTTGTTAGACCAAAAATTACACTGGACAAAGTTGACTAGTAAGACTTTTTTCAAGGCTATGAAAACAGAAAATCAGTCAAAGTATAGTCTCAACTACACTCTGCCTAAAGAAGAAATTGGAGAGTTTTTTGGAGAGGATTATCGGTCATTTGTGTTTGTAAATTCAATTTAACCGAGAAAAACAAGCTTTCTTACATCTTCATAGAAGGAAATAGTTTCACAATTTGGGGCTAGCATCTACTAAACCTATATTCTCTTCATAAAGCTGGAAACATATATTCTCTTCCTAAAGTTGGAAGAAAAGATCTACTTTCATTCTGATGATTGCACTTCAAAGGAATATTAGCAGGTCTTTGACAAAGCCAGTCCTTCATGAAAAATTAAGGTTTTGTTTGTTTTTCAAAAGAGATTTATATCTTAAGTGAGGAGTGAAAAGAATTGTCAAGAAGTTTCCCACAGATAAATAGCAAAAAAGGGAGGAAAGGGTCTCTGCAGTTAGTGCATCTACATTCATCATTGACCGAATGAGAGGATAGTTGGAGACCCAGAATCTGTCTTCATTTAGTTAAGTTGGAGGAAATGTTAAGGTTCTCCTAGCTCTATGTTGCTTGTTTGCCCCACCCAGGTGTATGATATGTAAAAGCAGGATTGTGTTTTATCCACTACTGCTTAAAAATAATTCCTGGTGAAATTCCTTTTGTTGACCGAATGGGACAAATAATGATAAATTTTCCCATTTTAATATGATATTATATTAAACGCAATGAAATGTTGCAAAGGATTAAGCTTGGTTAATTTGACATCTATATATGTGTGAACTCTTCTTATAAATTCTATTTGCCCGACTTCTTTTGTCTTCCATTATACTGGCAAATAAAAATGAGGATGAAAGATGTGTAATTTTTTTTCTGCTATAATATTTTTTATTTCTTAGGTGTTTTCTTTTCATAGCCATTGATCATCTGAGACAAATGGTATAGTGTTGGAAATGTTTTTATATGCACTAGAAGATTTTATTAGTGATACTGATATAAATAAATATAAATAATATAGTTCTGCCATACAATTGGGTCCTGTTTATGGGCAGTAGCTAGTACAGTAATAAATGAAAGGGGGTGGTTATATTTACAAATATACTCTGGCTTAAATTTTTTCTTTAGAAAAGACCAGACATAAATATTAAGAAAATTATACCCCTCAAAAGATTCTTTTACTAGTGTGTAAAGATATATATATTTTGTTTGTCAAATACAGTATGTTAATTCTAAGGAAACACAGTTACTATAGGAACAAGATATCATGTCACCCAAGTGTTTAGTTTTATATACAATCTTGATATATAAATGTCTTTTCATCGTATAATGTTATGAGTATGAGATGTGCCTCAACCAGAGAAAGAGCAGTCTACCCTGGTGGCTGTTTGCAGTGGGCAGGGGAGAGAGGTGGCATCTTGAATGGTGTCTACTACTTTCTCTCTACACAAATTGGTCACCCAGGAAAGTGCTTGGGGAGAAATCTAGGACCGATAAAAGTCTGTAATCAGCAAGGCACAGCCCCATGAGGTGGTTTTTGAACTATGTCTAACTCCTCTTGTTCTTCCTGGCCTGGCAGATGATCCCCACTATGCAATTTCTCAGGGAGCAATAAAAACCCAGGCTGGAGTGAAGAATTACTCTTTTTTTATTTTTTTGTTTACTTATTTATTTACTTTTTTATTTTACTTTTTATCATAACACGGTGAGATATACAATTAAAAAGATGTTCATGTTTGGGTTTCACCAGTGCCCACTTCCCACTACCGATATCTCCTGATTCCCTACCCCGTCCCCCAGTCTGCCTCGATGGCAGGCACTTTTGCCTCTCTCTCTCTCTCTCTCTCTCTCGCACTCTGTCTCGCTCTGTCTCTCTCTGTCTCTGTCTCTCCCTCTTTCTCCCTTCTCTCACACATTGTGGCTTTACAATACATTTAGAGATTATCATGTATATTCCTTTGCCTATGTTAAATGTTCAGTTCTAGGTTGGAACTATCATTTCCAACTATTATTAGCACACTGTCTCCTTCCCTGTTCTGCTGACCTCTGACTCCCAGACCCTTGTAGTAGAGTCTACCACTCGGGACCTGAGCAATAGTACAGTGGGTAGGACATTTGCTTTGCATGCAGCCGTCCTGGGTTCGATCTCCGGCATCCCATATGGTCCCCCGAGCACCGCCAGAAGTAATTTCTGAGCAAAAAGCCAGGAGTAACCCCTGAGCATCACTAGGTGTGACCCAAAAAGCAAAAAAAAAAAAAAAAAAGTAGAGTCCACTACTGACGAGACCTGATCCATGTTTTGCCTGCTCTTGGATATTGGTATCATATTATTTTTTTAATATCCCGCAAACAAAAGCAGTCATTCTATATCTGTCCTTTTCCTTCTGGCTAATTTCACTCAGCATGAGCCTCTCCATGTCCATCCATTTATAGGCAAATTTCATGTCTTCGTTTTTCCTAACAGCTGCATAGTATCCCATTGTGTAGATGTACCACTGTTTCTTAATCCAGTCATCTGTTCTTGGTCAATCTGATTGTTTCTAGATTCTGGCCATTGTGAATAGTGCTGCTATGAACATAAAAGTGTAGATGAATTTTTTCACTGTGTGTTTTTGGCCTCCCAAGGTATATTCCCAGGAGTGGTACGGCTGGGTCAAATGGAGCTCAATTTCTAGTTTTTGGAGGAATGTCCATATTGTTCTTCATAAAAGGCTGAACCAGTCGACATTCCCACCAACAAAGGATGAGTGTCCTCTTTTCCCATCATCCACACCAGCACTTTCTGTTCTTGCTCTTTTGGATGTGTGCCAGTCTCTGTGGTGTGAGATAATCATTTTTAGTGAGGATGAACATTTTTCATATGCCTTTTGGCCATTCTAATTTATTCTTTTTTGAAATTTCTGTTCATTTATTCTCCCCACTTTTTGATGGAGTTGAGTGTTTTCTTCTTGTGAAGTTCTACCAGTGCCTGATATATCCTGGATATTAACTACTTATCAGTTGAGTATTGAGTGAATATTCTTTCCCATTCTGTGGACTGTCTTTGTATCTTGGTCACTGTTTTGGAGTGAAGAATTACTCTTATCAGGAAAGAAACGTCAGTCCTAAATCTTATCCAGGCTTTCTAGATCCTTCATCTTTCCATCACAGAAATATAATTCAGGAGGAAACAAAAGTGTGATAAGCTTATTCAGGAAATAAATGGAAAGAAAGAGATAACTGCTTGGCAGAGTACACGCCTTCTCTAGAGTGGAAAAAAGCAAGTATACAGCCCACATAGGAATGTGTAGGTCATTTCACCAGAATCAGAAAATTGCCTTAAATGTTCCTTATAAGAAAGTAACCATTTCATATATTATCAAGACCTTTGGTTGCAACAGTGGAGCCTCTACTCTGAGAGGGTCCAGCTATGCTCTGGTCCTGGAATTCTGCATCTCAAGGTTTTTCTAGCTTGGGCACCTGAGATGTGTTCAGCATCTCAAATGACTTTGAACTGGTTCAGTTTCTGTACAATGTTTTTTTCTCCAGTATACACTTGTAGGGCCTCTCTATCCTACTACCTGCAATAATAATACATAGATATCATAAATAGCATGAAACTACTCACTTTTATTAAAGTAGTATGCTTTAGTAGCATCATTTGATGTTATAAGTATTAATCTTCTGACAAACGTCAAGTATACTGCAATAATTTAAATCTAGAACGTATGAAAAGCATTTATATTAAAAATACTGCGTATTCAATGTGATGTTTTAGAGATTAAATATTGAGAAGGTAGATAGACAGGGGGATCCTGGGAGTGAGTTTTTCTGAAAACAATACAACTAAAAAGAAATTGTCAGCCTAAAGATAGCCCAAAGCACAAAGACCAGATCCCTTTAAGATGCAAATTATGAGTACTTTGGAACTATAGATACTGTGGCATCACCTAGACGCAGAAACTGAGGTACTGCCCAGTAAAGGGTGAAACCTCTCAGAATACAAGTGACAAGACCATCTAAAGGTTGTGATAACAATTTGAAAGTAGCATCAAGAGTCTAAGGCTCTTGGACTGTGGTTATGCTCAGATAACTTTCATGCATACAGAGAAACCAGGGCAAGACAATTTGGAGAAACTGTATACACCCTTCTCCCAAAAGCCATTCTCTCCTCCCCCTGCCCCGGCGCTTTGGAGAAACCCATCCATATTTCTTTTGAACACACCTCTCTCTACTGACACCTCTCTCTCTCTCTCTCTCTCTCTCTCTCTCTCTCGCTCCTCTCTCTCTCGCCTCTCTCTCTCTCCTTTTCTTTTCTTTTTGTCTCCTTCTAAAATCCTTTCCTTAGAGGTAAAGCAACGTTCCTCAAAATTCAGACTGGCGTTGCTTTTCTTTTCCTGCAAAGATTATTCCTCACTCTAGCCTTAATCATTCACTTCCCATGCTCTGCTGGTGGGGAGTAGTTCCTGCAGTCATGCAGACTAAGGGGGTTTCCCCAGTAAATTGCTTTCAATTTACTCCTGGGGATGACAGGATGTGAGTGATTGTATAGGCTTTGCTAGTCCTATCCCTTACCAGGTATTTTCTTCAGTCCCCAAGGTGAGTTCAGTCCAAAGGTAGAAACATTGGTTATTTTTTTTTCAGGTTACCTCCCTCGCACCCAATCAACAGCAACAGTATGTTTTTAAAATGACAGGAGATTTTGTAAAGGTTCTCAGTATCACTTGTATCACTTGTGTCACTTGTCTTCCGGTTGTTAATCGATTTGCTCGAACAGGCACCAGTAACATCTCCATAAGTCCCCATCGTGTGCTAGTGAGGCCCAAGGGCATCTGCTTGCTCTAGGAACACAAAGAACCTCAAACCATTCATTCAGGTCATGGGAATGAGGTCAATAATTGTTACTGGCTTTTTTCATATCAAATACAACACGGGTAGCTTGCCAGGCTCTGCCAAGGTTCTCAGTATTTTACAAAAATAAAGCAAATTCTTATTTATTCTAAAGAACTATTTAACCTTAGTTCTGAAGGTCATAGAACTAGTTAAATGGGACAGATTAGAATGTTTTCTGCTCTGGGACAGGTAGTTATTGCATAAATGCAGGAATAAAATACTCATGTGACTTCAGGATGTTTGCCTAGAGCTGATGTCTATGTACTTTAGCTTACATCACTTTCAGAACCCGTCTTCTGATCCTTGGACTCACAAGAAATTACTACTGCCACTGTCATCTAATAATATCTTCTAGAAACAATGCCAAATCCAATATTCAAATCCTCAGATAATTAACTTCAGAGTAGGCACATTCCAATTACCAGTAAATAGTTAACCTTACAGATTCCTTTTTAATTGCCATAATTTTTAATTGATGAGCTACAAATACTCAAAAGAGTCTTTAAATGAGGTCTATACTTATTTCTTTGCAAAGAAAAGGATTACAGCTAATTTGACATGCTATGAAATATTCAACAGTAAGTAGTCTCTTGGCTATGAAAAGAAAAAAGTTAAGGCTTATAGCTAGTTAGAGAAAATAGTTTCAAATACTTTTTGGATATGCTTAGACTTTTTATTATACTTTGAAGGAAACACTTTGCGAAGTTATAAAGAAAAGAATGATGAAAATATCAAAATTAGTTTGAAATTCAGCAATTAAGACCTTCCCTTGATGTGCTGTGATTGTGCAAGCCACTTTCAAACCCACATTTTAAAGGGCAAACATATGGACTATTAGAGAAATCTATATGTTTCTCTATAAAAATTATTTTAGAAGTGATTTCTATTTTGAGTAACAAGCTTATATCTAATAGATGATAAAAAAGACATATGGAAACAAATTAAATAAAACCATTGAACTGAATAAATTTTTTTATTAGAAATATAAATCTTCTGTTCTTTTATTAAGTCCTGCAAAGATTTATTAAATTTTGCTTGATTTGAGAAACACTGTAGAATTGCAATAAAAAAAGATGGATGGGTTTTAATCCAGTCTTCATTATCATCCAATAGTTTTATTGGCAAATTTTGATGTAGGAAGTATAGAAATATTCTAAAAAGAAGATTTGTTTTTAAAATTACAATTTGGTACATTATAATAGCTTTTCAGGATATGCAGCTGTCATTTACCACTTGTTTTCTTCCTTAATAACTTTCTGTCAATGATCAATTTTAAATTTAGAAAAAATATTGGCATACATTTGTTTTAAAAATAATAAATCTTTCAGAAATGAAATGTCTTAGAAACACTGCCTTCTTCCTATATCTGCAATCTTGAGCACAATAAACTAGCTCATCTATTGCTGTACTAATGCAACTATATTTATGAGGCTATTCTTCAGTATACTAGATCTTTTACATTTTATTTCACTCCAGAAAAATTTTATTTACCATTTTAAGTTAAAATTGTTTCCCGCTACTTTTTTTGCTATTGACACTGTGTAGTATGTGTGTGTACTTTCACATGCGTGCACTTTCAAGCACACAAACATTCGTGTTTGCCCATGCACAACCCTGAATGCAAGTGAAATTTGTAATTCAATTCAAGAAACAGTAAAAGGTTATAATGTATACAAGAGTAGATAGCGCTTATCTTCCATATTCCATTTAGAAAAATCACTTCTCTCTAGTATACTCTAGTATATTTCAAACCCAATGATGTAAACTGGATTGAAATTGTCAACTTTATACATCAGCTCATATTTGTCATCATCACAAGTATAAGCTGGGAGCTTCCCTGCATTTTAAGCCACTTATAGGCTTTGCAATTACTGAAGTAATCAAGTCAGAATATACCCCCAAAAAAAACCAAAAACTTTAAATTTTGTAGAGAGAAGAAAAAGAGAAGGAAAAATTAATATATGTCCAGTAAAAATTAAGATGACATTTATTCTATTTTTTTAATTTTTTTTTACATTTATTAAAGAGGTTTAAGGAATATGGAGAGATAGTTGTACATGATATTCAAGAAAAACTTCTCTGCTAAAAATGCCTTAAGTCAACAGATATATGAAATTAAAATCTGGGCTTGCTCTTCAAACTGTTCTCCCTTAAACATGCATCTCACTTGTCTCCATGCCTGTGTGATTGCTTCCTTGCTCTTCCAAACTCTTGTTTTCTCTTAAACACATATTTTCTGTATTTCTCTCTCTGTTCACATTGATATAAGTAAGTTTTGTTCAATTAAAACTATCATTTAAAAACAGGGAAAATATTTAATTTATGGCTATCTGGGGAAATATGATTGGTTTATTCAATGAGATCAGTGTGACTAGAATAAAAGAAGTAGGTAAAAGAAATATAAATAAATAATTAGATTAGATTGGTATTCCATAAAAAGAAATTGGCTTTTCTTTTTAATAACACAATAAGGTATTTGTGCGTTGAGTGTTATTTATACTTGATTCATCCTCAGTGTTGTTACCAGGGAAAAGAAAGGTCAGTTGGAGCATCACTAGAATAATCCAGGTTGTTAGAATTTTAGAAACTTGAGTGTATTTTGATATTTTATTGATTATATCATATGAAAGATCTATCAACTAATTGTCTGTATAAAATAATTTATCAAGTGATAGTAATATTATATATTAATTCCTTGAAATCCTAAAGTGAAATAAAGTAGGTTAGGAAAAGTAATTTAGGAAGGTAGCTGTAAAGTCAGAATGAGGTAATGAACTGAAAGGGGATATGGTAATATGATAGCATTATAGCCTGTAAATTTTTTGACTCTTATAGAGCAATGTCATATTCACTAAGAAAAAGAAGAAAGAAAAATCAAAATAACGTAGGTTAATCAGCTTACTATGGAACTTCTAAGATTTAACTGATAGTAGTTAGAGCATTTACTCACAGTTTTAGTTCTCTTTTGGTAGAAGACTCTCCCTCCCCATGATTTTAAATATGGGCATCTAAAATTTTATGGAGGGTCCTCAGTATAAAAGAAAAAATAAAATATACATCTAAAATTAGTTTAACATGGGATAATTCCAAATTAAGTTTAAATTTAATTTACTCTTAATTTAAGTTAAATTCAGAAATAGCAAACAAGATTGAATGTAGGAATAGAATATAAAACCAAAAGAAACTGTCAAAGCATCTGAATGAAAATAGTCAACATCAATTCTTTAGCCCACAGTCACAGTCACAATAATGGGTTTATGTATGAGTATATGGGCCAATATGAATCAGAAACTTTCCTTAGTTTTGTTTTTTAAGTTAGCCTACAGGGAAATCACCTTTGTTTCTTGTGTATTTGCAGGGGTGTAAACTCTTAGCCACCTCATCATTCTTTTAATATTTAGGAAATTCTTGAAGAAGTATCAATAAAAAACAAGCATTCATTCAAGATGTTCCTTAACTTGTTCCTGTTCCACAATTCAATACTGGGAACTTCAGAGCTGTCTTCATCATAGTGCTTCATAATGCTGATTTTCTGTAGTCTCTGTGATATGCAAGTGTTCTGATAACTTATATAGTTTGAGCTGCCTTATGGGGATGACAATTAAGAGCCCTGATATAAAGGATTTTGTTACTCATCATATTTATAAAAATATTTTCTATTTTAATTTTAATCCTTATTATTATTTTAGCTACTCATTTTAATTATTTAACATTGATGCTGCACTCGAAGGATTTGTGTATGTCCCTTAATTTTATTTGCAAACTAAATTAGGTTATGAATAAATTCTACAAAATCGAACTTTCCTCATGAGGATAAGTTTTAAATTAAGATCAAGTACAGCAAAGTAAAAAATTTCATACTGTCTAGCTATAGCTTTTTATCAAATTAATTAAAAAATTGTTTCAGGGCTGAAAAGATTACATAGAGGTTAAAGTACTTTCTTTGCATGCAACCCATTGTGGTTTGAGCCCCAGCACTAAATCTAGTCCCCAAGCACCATTGAGAATGATCCCTGAGCAGAGCCTCAGGAGTAAGTCATGAGCACTGTGGGTGTTGCCTCCAAGCCAAAATAATTACAAATAAATTCAAAGTAATTCCTTAAATATAGGCTGTGTTTTTATTCACAACAGATATAACAGGAATTATTCTCCTTTTGAATGCACAGAAATGTTCACTTACTGGTAAGGTACTATGCAGTCCCACCTTTTCAGCTTTGATCTGAAAGCTGCCCAACATTAGAGCTTCAAGTACTGAAGCAGATTATGCCTGATCTGCAATGGATTTTTTTTTTATCTTGAGGATGGCTTGGTGACTGAAGTGATAGTCTTACAAGAATGAGGTTAACAACTGAATGTCCAGGGCCACCACAAGTACCAGGCACAGGATGGGTGACTCTGCTGTCTAGGACTTCAGTGTTGTGATAGAGTGTGCAAGTTCAGGGCACTGCAACCAAGCATGTGTGAGCACTGTAACCAGGAGTGTGTCTCTAATCATTTTTTGTGTGAGTACTGTAGGGACCCCTAAGGAGCATTACAACCAGTATTTGTGACTACCAACTAGAAAAGATCAAACCCTAGTAAACGTCAAGATCCCATGTGTGAAAACTGCAGTTAGAGGTACAATTTGTGGCCATTGCAATAGTGGCAGCAAAGGGAAAGGGGTGGGCTTAAATAAAGCAAATTGTTAAAAAAAAAAAAGAAAAAGAAGTGTTTTCTAAAGATTACCTGTTTGTGTAATTAGTCAGGCCAATTATTTTGAAATGATTTGATGACTTTGCTCTCTGCATTGTTGTCCTAAGCAGTTATACAATATACATTTAATGCTGGATTCAGATAACTTTATTATGCCTTTGCTTGGGAACTTATTTACTCTAGGTGACTTTTGGTGAATTTAAGTAATTTTCTTTCTGCAGGACAAAACTGATGTAGGAACATTGACCCATCACAGGTAAGACTTGTTTCTGCAGTCAGAGTGTCAGGGCTGGTAGTCTGGCTCCCTAATACTCACTGTTTTCTGAACAAGGATTTTATCCTCAAGATTAGTTACTCTCTATCATTGTGTTGGTATTTAATGAGCTTATATATATATATATTTTTTATTTTTATAAACAAAATAAATATTTATTAATAAATGAATAATGTGTTACATTAAATTTAATAAGTAATTTAATTTTATTTCTATGTTATTAAATTGTTATGTTTTTTTTGTCAGGTCTCTTTTTTAATTTTTTTTTTAATTTTTTATGTACCACCGTGAGACACACAATTACAAAGGTGTTCATAATTTGTTCTTGGTAATACAGTATTCCAGCACCCCTCCCTCCACCAGTGCCCCATTCCACCACCAATGTACCCCACCCCTTCCCGCCCACCCCCAGGCTGCCTCAATAGCAGGTACCCCTTTTCCTCTCTCTCTCTGTCTCTCTCTCTGTCTCTGCATCTCTCTCCCTCTTATTTTATACATTGTGGCTAGCCCTGCAAATATTTAGAGTTTATCACTTAAGTCTCTTTGTGTATATTCAATGGTGAGTTTTAGCCTGCCATTACCATTTCCCACATTTAGTAAAACACTGGTATCTATTTATATCCTATTAATGAATGCAGTCATTCTATATCTGTCCTCCTTCTGACTAATTTCACTCAGCATGATAGTCTCCATGTCCATCCATTCACAGGTAAATTTCATAATTTCTTCTTTTCTGACTGCTGAATAGTATTCCATAGTGTAGATGAACCTAATACTTACTGTTTTCTGAACAAGCATCTTATTCTCAAGATTAGTCACTATCATTGTGTTGGTATTTAATGAGCTTATATATATTTTATTTTTATAAACAAAATACATATTTATTAATTAATAAATAAATAATGTGTTACATTAAATTTAATAAGTAATTTAATTTATTTCTATGTTATTAAACTGTTATGTTACTGTTTTTGGCATATTGAATACACCACGGGTAGCTTGCCAGGCTCTGCCATGGCTCTGGGTTCATCCCAGAGGGCCTCAGTCTTTTCCTATATCAGACCATTCACCATCCAGGGCCCACAGGGCAGAGTCCTGGGGTTTAGACAAGCCTATCTCCCTGTCTGCCACCTGCCAATGCAGCCAGGCACCACAGCCACACCTGCAACACCAACACCTATAATAATTTAAATATTATATATTTAAAATTCCAAATATATAACATTTTAAAAATATTATATACTTGAAAAATATACAGTACTGTTTCAAATATAGTAAGTTGTTGGGAGTGATGGGGGGCCCCCCAACAATATTAGGGAAACAAATTCCTTTGTATCTCAAGAACTGGCATCAGATGGACAAACCAGGATTTCAGCTTAATTCTATAATCCTTTACTAATTACCAATAAAAACAAGTTCTGCTACTACAATCCAAGATAATGCGATTCCCCAGGCCTCTAGCTCTTGGCCAGACCTCTGACCATGCACTCAGGCCCAGGTCTTCCACCCAAATGGATGAATTTTCCCCAAGTAAGAACCTTTATATAACCCAAAGCCAGAATCAGTTCTTCAGGGTGGGTTTCATTAACAAAAACCAATGAATCAGCTTTTAGTTGTAGATGTTAGGTGGTGTCACATCTCTGTTTCAGGTCTAACCAAATGATAATGCCAAGGCCTAGTCCCTTCCTCAGAGATTATCTCTATGTCAAAATACTGGAGAGAGAGAGAGAGGAGAGATAGAGGGGGGCTTGTAGTAAATAAATACATCCTAATGGATGTATATTCATGGGGGAGAATCATAATTTCAGGCCATGGACTTCATGCAATCCAGATGGCACCCAAAGTTCCTTCTTATTTCTACTCTGCACCAGGATAATACTGAGTGTCCTGTCTTCTTTATACTGAAAGGGTCATGCTCCCTTGCCTGAGGGGAAACTAGCATGATCCTTCCTTTGATCTTGGCAGAGTTGATAAAGGGTAGTCTCAAAGTAGCCAGGGTGGAGGTCTCCTGGTAAAGTCTAATTGTCCCATGCTGGGAACATTTGGTTTTAAGAGGAATCATGCCTAATCTAGATAGTATTACAATCACAGTAGAATCATAATAATATTCCAAAAGTTATTAATTCAGAGTCAAAATGACTCCTTTAAATTCCACATCCTCTATCAGTGTTTACACAAAAGAGAGATCTCAATAGCACAAAACCTTGCTTAAAGACATGTAAATGGAGTCTCCCCCAGAGCAGCAGTCTCCCCCACAGGTGTGTGTGTGACCCCCTGCGTCTCCACGGACCCAAGTTGCCCCAGGGAAGAGCGGAAACTCCATCAACAGGAACCAAGGCAAACTGCCTTGGTTTCACCAGAGACCCTTTGGGCCCTGCGCTTCCGGGAACATCCTAAAACTCAAAACCCTCTTACTACCTATCTTGCATGAGGTACCAGTGAACCTTGATTCCTACATCCTTGCTACCCACCCAAACTCTGCAAACAGACCAGACACCTACTAACTGTACTATCTAGTCCCCCAAGACCCCATATTTGCAACCTACAATAGTCATAATGGTAAAGCAACGCAAAATTCCATCAAGCTCTGTGAGTGAAATCACTAGTCCAGATGAGACAAGCAATACCAATGAGTTGTATAACCTCTCTGATAAGAAATTTCGGAAAGGAATGTTAAGAATTCATAAGGAATTCAAAGAAGCAACGGAATGCAAACTCAATAAAATACAAGAGGACATGATAGAAGAAGTGAGGAAAATGCAAATGGAAATGACAGTTATTAAAAATGAGGTAAATGAAATGAAAAACACAATGGAAAGCCAGCATAGCAGAATAATAGCTACTGAAGAAAGAATTAGTGATCTCGAGGACGCAGTTCCAAAGATTCGCTACACAAGATCAGAAGATAGAAAAAAGACTCACAATTACCGAACAGACAACAAGAGATAATCGGGATGAAGCCAGAAGAAATAACATATGGATCATTGGGGTCCCAGAAGGCCAAGAAGAAAACCCTGATGAAGAAGAAACTGTCAAAGCCGTAATTGCTGAGAAGTTCCCGGAACTAAAGAACACTTGCCTCAAGATCCAAGAGGCCCGTAGGATACCAGCTAAAAAGAAACCCCAACAAGAATACTCCAAGACACATCTTAATTAAAATGACAAAAACTATAGATAGAGATAGAATACTGAAAGCAGCAAGATCAAAGAAGGAAATCACATACAAAGGAACATCTCTAAGATTTACAGCAGACTTCTCTGATGAAACACTCCGAGCCCGAAAACAATGGTGGGATATTGTGAAAAGGCTCAATGAACTGCAGGCCTCACCAAGAATTCTTTACCCAGCCAGACTCACATTCAGATATGAAGGAAAGATACACAACTTCATGGATAAGCAACAACTCAGGAACTTCATGGACTCAAAACCAACCTTAAAAAGAAGGACTGAAGGGTCTACTGTAATACGACCAAACCCATAAGCACAACAAGCACAAACAGAAAGATGACACAAAATCCGATGACAATAATCTCTCTCAATGTCAATGGTCTAAATGCACCAATTAAGAGACACAGAGTGACAAAATGGATTGAAAAAATTGAACCCAACACTCTGCTGTCTACAAGAAACGCATCTGAATAATCAGAACAAACACAGACTCAAAGTCAAAGGGTGGAAGACCATTCTCCATGCAAACAACTCCTCCAAAAAGGCTGGTGTGGCCGTAGTAGTATCAGATAATATAGACTTCAGGCTGAAAAAGGTTAGAAGGGACAACGAAGGCCATTTCTTATTACTTAAGGGGTATGTACACCAGGAAGAAATTACACTACTAAACATATATGCACCCAACGAGGGGCCAGCAAAATATATAAAACAACTGCTAAGAGACCTCAAAGAAGACATTAACAGTAGCACAATAATAGTTGGAGACTTCAACACTGCTCTATCAACGATGGATAGATCAACAAGACTGAAACTCACCAAGGAAATATTGGCCCTCAAGGAAGAAATGGAAGAAAGAGAGCTAGTGGATATATACAGGGCTTTTCATGCCAAAAAAGCTGAATACACATTTTTCTCTAGTGCACATGGAACATTCTCCAAGATAGACCACATGCTGAGCCACAAAGCATACCTCAATAAAATAAAAAGATAGAAATTGTGTCAGCTATCTTTTCAGACCATGAGGCACTGAAAATGGAAGTTAACCATACACAGAAACAGGGAGTCAAACCAAACACCTGGAAACTGAACAGCTCACTCCTGAACAACAAATGGGTCATAGAAGAAATCAAACAGGAAATCCAAAGATTTCTGGAAACAAATGAAAATGAAGACACCAACTATAAGAACTTGTGGGACACGGCAAAAGCCGTGTTAAGAGGGAAGTTTATAGCTCTGCAAGCATACATCAGGAAACAAGAAAGGGCCCACATAAATAACCTGACTACACAGCTGAAGACATTAGAAAAAGACCAACAAAAGGAGCCCAACCCAGGCAGAAAAAAAGGAAATAATAAAACTTAGAGAGGAAATCAATGAGTTGGAAACCAAAAAAAATAATCCAAAAGATTAATGAAACCAAGAGCTGGTTTTTTGAAAAGTTAAACAAGATTGACAAACCATTGGCAAGACTTGTAAGGACAGGGAAAGAGAGAACCAAAATAAACAGAATCAGAAATAAAAAGGGTGACATCACAACAGAAACCACAGAAATCCAAAAGATCATCAGAGATTACTTTGAGAGCCTGTATGCCGTGAAACATGAGAATCTAGAAGAAATGGATAAATTCCTGAAGTCCTATAACCTCCCACGGCTGAAACAAGAAGACCTCCAATACCTGAATAAGCCTATCACCATTGAGGAAATAGAAACAGTAATTAAAAGTCTGCCCAAACACAAAAGCCCAGGTCCAGACGGATTCACTAGTGAACTCTACCAAACCTTTAAGGAGGACCTACTGCCAGTCCTTTTCAAGCTCTTCCAGGAAATAGAAGAAACAGAAACACTCCCAAACAGCTTCAACGAGGCACATATCACCCTGATACCCAAAGCAGGGAGAGACAACACAAAGAAAGAAAACTACAGACCAATATCCCTGATGAACACGGATGCTAAGATCTTCAACAAAATACTAGCAAACAGAATCCAAAGACTCATCAAGAAGATTATACATCATGACCAAGTAGGATTCATCCCGGGAATGCAAGGATGGTTCAACATTCGCAAGTCAATCAACATAATACATCATATCAATAAAAAGAAAAAATAAAAACCATATGATCCTATCAATAGACGCAGAGAAAGCATTTGATAAGATCCAGCACCCATTCATGATTAAAACCCTCCAGAATATGGGAATTGAAGGGACTTTCCTCAAGATAGTTACAGCCATCTACCAAAAGCCCACAGCGAGCATCATTCTCAATGGGGAAAAGTTGAAAGCCTTCCCCCTGAGATCAGGGACAAGACAAGGTTGCCCACTCTCACCCCTTTTATTCAATATAGTACTGGAAGTACTTGCCATAGCAATCAGAGAAGAAAAGGACATCAAGGGCATCCAGATAGGCAAGGAAGAAGTCAAGCTATCATTATTTGCAGATGACATGATATTATACCTAGAGAACCCTAAACTCTCTACCAAAAAACTCCTAGAAACAATAGATGCATATAGTAGAGTGGCAGGATACAAAATCAACACCCAAAAGTCGGTGGCTTTCCTATATACAAATAACGAAAGAGAAGAAAGGGATATTAAGGAAACAATTCCATTCACAATTGTGCCACAGAAAATCAAATACCTAGGAATCAACCTACCCAAGTGTGTAAAGGACCTGTACAAAGAAAACTACAAGACACTGCTCCAAGAGATAAAAGAGGACACAAGGAAATGGAAACATATTCCCTGCTCATGGATGGGGAGAATCAACATTGTCAAAATGGTAATACTCCCTAGAGCTCTGTACAGATTCAATGCAGTCCCTATAAGGATACCCATGACATTCTTCAAAGAAATTGACCAAACGCTCCTGAAATTTGTATGGAACAATAAACCCCCAAGGATAGCTAAAGCAATCCTCGGGAAAAAGAAGATGGGAGGCATCACCTTTCCCAACTTCAAACTGTACTACAAGGCAGTAGTAATTAAAACAGCATGGTATTGGAATAAAAACAGACCTGTGGACCTATGGAATAGAATTGAGTATCCTGACACCCAACCTCAAACACATGATCATTTAATCTTTGATAAAGGTGCAACGAGTCTAAAATGGAGTAAGGAAAGCCTCTTCAACAAGTGGTGTTGGGAAAACTGGGCAGTAACATGTAAAAAATGAATTTGGACCTGTGTCTAACACCATGCACAAAAATCAGATCAAAATGGATTAGAGATCTGAATATCAGACTTGAATCCATAAAGTACATTGAAGAAAATATAGGAAAAACCCTCCACGACATTGGAGCTAAAGGCATCTTCAAAGGTGAACATCACTAACAAAGCAACTAGAAGAAAAGATAAACATATGGGACTACATGAGACTAAAAAGCTTCTGCACCTCAAAAGAAACAGTGACTAAGATACAAAAGCAGTCCACAGAATGGGAAAGAATATTCACCCAATACCCATCTGATAAGGGGTTAATATCCAGGATATATCAGGCACTGGTAGAACTTTACAAGAAGAAAACAAACAACCCCATCAAAAAATGGGGAGAAGAAATGAACAGAAACTTCAGCAAGGAAGAAATTCGAATGGCCAAAAAACATATGAAAAAATGCTCATCATCACTAATCATCAGAGAGATGCAAATCAAAACAACAATGAGATACCACTTTACACCACAGAGACTGGCACATATTCAAAAGAGCAAGAACAACAAGTGCTGGCGTGGATGTGGGGAAAAGGGGACACTCATCCATTGTTGGTGGGAATGCCGGCTGGTACAGCCTTTCTGGAAAACAATATGGACATTCCTCCAAAGACTAGAAATTGAACTCCCATTTGACCCAGCCATACCACTCCTGGGAATCTACTCTGGGAAACCAAAAATACGCAGCGGAAACACCATCCCTACTTTTATGTTCATAGCAGCATTATTCACAATAGCCAGAATCTGGAAGCAACCAGAGTGCCCGAAAATCGATGACTGGATAAAGAAGCTTTGGTACATCTACACAATGGAATACTATGCAGCTATTAGGAAAAATGAAGTTATAAAATTTGCCTATAAATGGATGGACATGGAGAAGATTATGTTGAGCGAAATTAGCCAGAAGGAGAGACAGACACAGAATGACTGCATTTATGTGCATAACATAAATATATATGTACATATTAAGATACCAATATCCAAGGTCAAGTGAAACATATATCAGGAGGTCTTGTCAGAGGTGGAAATTATCACAAACGTGTGGGAGTCAGAGGCTAGGTAAGACAGAAAATGGAACAGTGTGCTAACAATTGTTGAGGGTACTAATGCCAACCTAGAACTGAGCATTAAATAGAGGCAAAAAGATACACATGACAACCCTTTAATGTATTTTCTGTAATCCATAGTCTGGAGGGGAAGGAAAAGAGAAAAGAGAGAGAAACGGAAAGAAATAAAGAACCTGCCATGGAGGAGGGCTGGGGGGGGGGAGGGAACCGGGGACGTTGGTGGTGGGAGATGGGCACTGGTGGCGGGATGGGTGCTGGAACACTGTATGACCAAAACCCAAATATGAACTTTTTAATTGTATATCTTTGTAATTGTAAAAATAAAAAATTAAAAAAATAACATGTAAATGGTTTAAACTGTAAGTAGCTTAAACAACAAAGATCCAAAGCTAGCTAGACCTTATCATCCGATAATAAGTGTATACTAAATGTTAGCTATATGAACTAATGATCACTTGATCACTTGACATCCGTTGTTCATCTATTTGTTTTAGAGGGCACCAGTAATGTTTCCATTTGTCCCTGTCACGTGCCAGTGTAGCCCATGGCATCTTCATACTCCAGGAATACCAAGAGCCTCAAACCGTTTGTTCAGGGTCTTGGACGAAGAAAGCTGACCATCTTGTAAGTGGGTGACCACGTGATCTTTTGACATTCGTGGAATCCAATCGGTAATGGCTCTAGTCTAGAGTTTGTCTCCAAGTCGCGTTATATGTCCAATCCTTCTGATTTTCGATACTTTGGCAAATGAGACCATGTCCCTGACTTTCGATCTTCTTCGAAAGAGGTTGGAAGCCGGATTCCTTCTCTTACTTGAGTGAGGCGTGATATTCCAAGCATGGCTCTTTTTTATTCCTCTTGGGAGACCCAAATAGCGTTCTCATCCTGCTTTCATATAAAATGAACGAAATGAATGAACATAGTTCATTGAACATAGTTCAATGAATGAACGTAGTTCATTTCCCTACAAAATGAACTAATGATGAACAATAATAATAATCAAGAACAGTTTGATTATTCTGCATCAGAGATTTACAACTGCTGATCCAGATACCAGTGATGGTCCATAGAAATTTCTCCCATCTACAAAAGTTTTATCACCTAACACATGGTACACCAAGCTATATAGCAATACTAATACATATTTTGTGTGCAATCATTCTTACTATAAAAACCATTTAAAACCCTCCTATAGTTGTTCCAATAATTTTATCTTATTTATATTATTTTTACCAGTGCCTATGTAAAAATCTACTGTTCCATATTGTATTAGGTTCAGAACATTTATTCACTAGACATTTGGCAAGGATGCTCTGCTTCTTAAATCCTTCCTTTTTTCCCTCTTGATTTACTCGCTTTTATGCTGTGTAACTTGCTGTAGTTTACTCAAAAAGATGTCTGTGTGGTAAATCTTCTTGAGAGCTGGTAGGTATAAAAATGAGTTTAATCTGCTTCACTTCAGTTATTGTTTGCAGTTTTAAATCCATCCATCTGCATGTTTTTTGGATGTATTGAAATTCTTATCCTAGTGTCCCACTTTGTTCCATGAGATTATTTACCTGGATCTAATTTATCTCCCAGGTCTTTATTACCAACTTTTCCAGTAAAAAAAAATAAAGTTGAATCATGTATCGACTTCTCTGGTCTACATTTTAGAACCAAGATTGGAAAAAAGAAAATCATAAGTATATATTCAATGAACTGTCTTCTAACTCATATGCCACAAATAACAGGCCATACAATCGTGGTATTTACGAGGTAGTCATGATTGCATCATAGTCTGCATAAATATTATGTACCTGGGAGCAGTTCATGCATGTTTTAAAATTCTCTCCTATTTCTTGTAAGCACCTGAGAAAGGGAAACTCTATCCTAACACATATTTACCATTTTGAGTGAATTAAATTTTATAATTTCTGCAGAATTCGTGGACTGAAGATTAGATATATTCCAAGTATAGCAGAGAGAGCATGACAGTCTCTGATTCTGATTGGCATACTCTTTTTTATAATACACTTTTTATTTTAAAAAGAGAAGCTCTGACCTCTTCTTACATGCAGTGCAGGACCAATGTAATGCTGCTGTAAGCTCTATGTATTACATGTAAAGTGCTTCATTTGATACTCAGCGAGGAAACCTTTCTGTTATAATTGAGCATTTCATATATCAAATCATTCCATGACATTGTTCTCACTGTAAGAATTCAGAGATTCTGGAGCAAATTTTAGAAATGGTATAAAAGAGGAACCATTCTTCAGCCTTTCAAAGTGTGTTTGACACTTACTGAGCACCTACTAGAGTGGTGGTCCTCTTCTTCTTCTTCTTCTTCTTCTTCTTCTTCTTCTTTCTTCTTCTTCTTCTTCTTCTTCTTCTTCTTTTCTTCTTCTTCTTCTTCTTCTTCTTCATCTTCTTCTTCTTCTTCTTCTTCTTCTTCTTCTTCTTCTTCTTCTTCTTCTTCTTCTTCTTCTTCTTCTCCTCCTCCTCCTCCTCCTCCTCCTTCTCCTTCTTCTCCTTCTTATCCTCTTTCCCCCATCTCTTAAACATTGACTCACCCAGATTTGATCCACATAAGATCCCCTGAATCCCTACTAGGAGTGATTCCTGAGCATGGAACGAAGAGTCACCCTGAGTACAGAACCAGGAATAATCCCTGAGAATTGCTATGTGTGCCCTCCAAACAAAAAAAGTAGAAATATCTGTATGTACCAGTAATACCCCTGAAAAGAAAAACAATTTATATATAACACTAAATTTAGGTGCATAATACATTGATTTGATACATTTATTACAATATGGTGCCATTGTTTGTTTAGCAAGCACAACACTGAGCTTTGTTATCTAGATAATAGATATTCTAAATAGTATATGGTAGCATCTCATTGCTTTTACTTAGTTTCTTTTCCTAGTGATTAATGGCATTGAACATCTATTCCTGTATCTTCTTTGAATAAATATCTAGATTTTTTCCTTATTTAAAGACAACACCCATTGATGCTTGGAAACCTGCTCTGAGTGCTTGTAGAACAATAGAGTGTTCCACTAGAAACAGAACACAGGGTTCGTGCATTCAAAGTATGAACTTTTGAGGAGAGGTATGGGTGGGAGGATTTGGACCAACCCTGGTAATCTCTAAATAAGGAGACTGAGAGTAAATAAACTAAAATTTTAAGGTGCATATAGAGAAATATACAAAAGAAAATGTTTATTTGCTAATAGCTGGCACATAATTTGATCTGCAGAATGCAAACTAAGAATGGAGCAATTAGTTCCAAAAAATTTCACCCAGGTTGACAAGGAAAACAGTGAAGAGTTAGTTTAAAAAATTTCAAGCATTTCACCTTGGAACATGTCACATTTATGATGTCACACACTTGAAAATACCAAGATTTTAAGCAATTTGTTGGAAATTCAAACATCAAAAGCATAAAATATTCCTGATTACATGAGTTAGTTAAAACTATCTTGAGGAGCTGGGCTTTTGTGTGAGCCTTGCACATAGCCAACAAGAGTTCAATACCCAGCATCACATATACCCCAAGCACCATAGTGCTTGGGAGGGAGAGTGGATTTGCGCTTCACCTGGTAATCTCCAAATGAGGAGACTAAGAGTAAGTAAAATAAAAGTTTTTTTTCAGCGGTTAGTCCTGATTGTGCACTCAGGAGTAACCCCTGAACATAATCTGGTATGGCCTCATACCTCATCTTGAAAAACTAAAAGTATTACTATGTGCCATTGGCATAAAGACAAAGAAAGAATAAAAGATGGTCAAGGAGATAAATATTAAGTGCTAGAACATATGCCTAGCTTGCGTAAGACACGGGTTTGATCCCTGCCTCTACTATGATCTCATCCTACCAACCCCAGCACTGCATTGCTGGACTCCAACATTGCACCATCATTTCCACACTGCTTGGCTAGGGGTCTCTCAGGAAGATCCTCTCCCACCCCTCTACCCAGCTTCACTGGGGTGGTCCCTATAAAAACTAATAAAATTAAAATAACTAAAGATAAATTAAGCAAGTTTTAGCTATCTCTCATTATTCTTTAAAAATAATACTTACCACCTCTAAAAAAAGTGAATGCAACAAGGAAAAATAAGGGATAAAAATAATAAAAATACTTTGAGTTTTATATTCCATGGTTATAAAACTAGTCTGAAACCAATTTAAATTGAGAAAGGTCATTTTAGAAAAAAATAAAATAAATTTAAAAAGGCAGACACATGAATATATATGGAAATTTTAATCCTTTTTGGTGAAATAAAAGATTACATCATTATTAATTTATTTGCAGTCAAGTCTGTTCTAATTAAGAGCCCTGAGTGGTACTTTATAAATCCTTCACCAAGGAAAATAAAATCTTCCTGGAAAATGAAGCAAAATCATATACTGTATCAATAACTAAATGAAGACTTTCCCTTCAAACACTTTAAAGAATATTATAAATTTAACTTGTTTAACTTATGTGCTATTATATTTAAATACAAATAATAATAATCTATAACTTATAGAAACTAACATTTTGAAAAATTAATTCAAGCTCTTATGCCACCCCTGACGGCAAGCCTGGCAAGCTGCTCGTGTTGTATTTGATATGCCAAATACCAGTAACATTTATATTAGGTCATTCCCATGGCCTAATATAATGGTTTGAGGCTCTTTATATTCCTGGAGCAAGCAGATGCCTTTGTGTTCTACTAGCATGAGACAGGACATATAGAGATATTACTGGTGCCCGCTCTAGCAAATAGATGATTAAGGGGAAGATAGTGATAGTGATAGCTATGGATAAATGAGTAAGTGAAAATAAATCAACAGTGGGCATTTCATTAAGCCAGTATTAGAATAATAAAATGTAAGACTAAAGACAATGTGGATAGATCTAATACCATATGATAGAAAAATGTTAAGCGAATTATTTATATTTTAAAGACAATTTATGAAAACATTTTATAGTAACTGAATGAGGTAATCTAACTTTAATACATAATAGATGGTTAAATATTATGATAAAATATATCTAATAAACATACATAAATGGTGGTCACAGACTTTTTATACGAAAAAGAAACTACTTGAAAAATTGAGAGACCAAGCGTAAATAGGTAACTAATGAGAATTTACCTCTTGTTATAAAGAATAACAAGGATTAAATGATCTATTTTTATGAATTTTAGTTCTAAGAATAGATTTTATTCTACACAATTTAAAATATATAATGTGCTGGTGAAAAAATCTGATCTAAGCACTTAGAAGAAAAACAGGACAGGAGTTGGGGAAAATAACCATTGAAGAACAGGGAGAATTGACAGGATAGAGCCAAAGAAGGAAAGAGGAGGACCTTTAAATTTGATGAGAAAATTCCACCTAGCTGACAGCTGGTTGATAGTTGACCATAACTACTAGCCTCCAACTGCTATTGTACAAATCACCACAGTGAGTGGCTTAAAATAACACAAAATTAGAACCATTTTGAATGTCCTAAGATTTAAAAGGCTTTCTCTAGCTAAAATCAAATAGTTGGGAGGGTCGTAGGGCAAATTTACATATATGCCTTTTCTAGCTTCTAGAGGTATGCACCTACCCCTTGAAGTGTTGCAGGTGTGGCTGCCGTGTCCGGCTGCATTGGGAGGTGGCAGACAGGAGACAGGCTCGTCTACACCCAGGGCTCTGCCCCGTGGGCCCTAGATGTTGGATAGTCTGACATAGAAAAAGACTAGGCCCCCTGAGATGAACCTAGAGCCACGGGCAGAGCCTGGCAAGCTACCAGTGGTGTATTTGTTATGCCAAAAACAGTAACAATAATGGCCCTCATTCCCAATGAATGGAGACATTACTGGTGCCCCCTCGAGCAAATCGATGAACAATGGGAAGACAAGTGATACAAGTGAGGATGTATCCACATTCCTTGACTTTTTGGCACTTCCTCCACACCCCCAAAAACAGCAATAATACATCCCTCTGATCATTCTCCCATAGACAGAACTTCCTCCAACTGACTTCAACTTGGAAACTTCTCCTCGTTTAAGGCAATCTTTGATTAATTATGTACCTGTGATTAATTATATTCCAATCCCAAAATCCTCAACATCATCTTGTCAGTTTATTCTCTTCTGGTATCTGATATATTAAATTCAGAAGTTTTAGAGTTTATAGGTAGCTTGGCCATTATTCTCCCTACTATACACATCAAGTACCAAATACTCAGTTTATCTTTTCATTAATTTTTTTTTTATTTTTTGCTTTTTTGGGTCACACCCGGCAATGCTTAGGGGTTTCTCTTGGCTCTGCATTCAGGAGTTACTCCTGGCGGTGCTCAGGGGACCATATGGGATGCGGGGATTGAACCCGGGCAGTCACAAGCCGGCCGCATGCAAGGCAAACGCCTTACCTGCTGGGCTATCGCTCTGGCTCCAAACACTCAGTTTAAAACTAAAATAAATTCTCCAGGATTTAAGATTCTGTCTCCACAGTGGGCAGTCTATACATTTTACAGACTGAGAAAATTCCTATAAGGTAATTATCTGAAAGAGAAAAGTATGAAACCGGTACTCTTCAAGGTTCAAAATCTAGTCATTATTAAGTTATAAATGAGCTACAAATTATGACTAATGCTGAAAAAGAAACATAATCAATAGCATTATGAGATACTCAAATGTCTCTTTGAGAGATTGTTTGAGCAGATATTTGCCAGCTCAAATGTCTGGGTTGACTGACAATTTAAAAAGTAGTTCACAGAAGTGTTTAAAAAGAGGAGGAAGGGACCAACAAAAGATATAAAGG
Source organism: Cryptotis parvus (assembly GCA_021461705.1). Taxonomy (NCBI): domain Eukaryota; kingdom Metazoa; phylum Chordata; class Mammalia; order Eulipotyphla; family Soricidae; genus Cryptotis; species Cryptotis parvus. The sequence goes on from JAJIBD010027011.1 coordinate 156,265, forward strand.
GGTAAGGCTTTTTGTCGTGAATTGGGATGACCCTGGTTCAATACTTAGCACCACATATGGTCCCCCTGAGTATCACCAGGAGTAATCCCAGAGCACAGATTCAGCCATAAGCCCTGAGCACATCCAGCTGCGGTCTCAAAACAAAATTAATACTTAATTAAGTAAATTTAATTAAAATAGGAGGAAGATATACTCAGAATTAATAGAGGGAATTGAAGAGATTGAGAAATTACACACTAGAACCATAATGAAATCTAGAACTGAAATATATAAGTTCCCAAATAAGTATTCAAAATAGAAACTTATATCCTCTTTATTCCCCTTGTCTCATAAATGAAACTCACAAAATGATTTTAAAATACTCTATTCCTTTCATGAAATCAAGATCAATATACACACTGCACACACACACACACACTCACACTTCTCAAATATTTTCTTTCTTTAGTGAGATCAAGACCAAGAATATCCAATTTCATGCAAAAAATTTTTGTAATATATAAAATAGGAATCAAGTTGAAAGAAAGGGCCACTAATCCTGAAACACCTATAATAGACCAGAAAAAGGAAAAATTTCCAGAGAAATATGAAAATGATTTCTCCCAAATGTATTCTGGACTATGTCAGGAGTTATGGAGTGTAAAAGCTTTTAGTGCAGAGCTGAGTGAAAATTGGGAGGCACAATGTATGGCTTTACAAAACACAGTTCAAGGTTACTTCCTGAAACTGAAGCATTCAAAAGGCAATGCAGAGAATTAGAACTTACAGGCTCACAATACTGTTTTTATGAGAAGAGGAGGTTGAGATCTCTGATTTAATTTTGTGAAAAATTCTCAGGGATGAAAGCCACTAAAGTGACCTGCTTTTATTATTCCCTTCCAGTTATCACTCACCAGCACTTGCTGAACACAATCACACACAGCAGGGGACACCCCTGGAAGCAGGTACCAAGCATCACTAGAGAAAGAACAAAATCCTCAGAGTGGCACAGAGGGCCTGGCCTCAGCTTTCCCACCAATCGTACTTGTTAAGAAAAGAATTTTGAATGATTTGATATTTAGTCTTAAGCATACTTCCCTGCCATTCCCTGAAGATAAACTAGAGCCTTTAGAAGTTCACAAAGGAAGTTCAATGAGATAGTTAAACATACTATCAATTGGGTCAATAGGACACAATTATCCTTAGAGTTTTGATAATAAGTAGTCCTCTGAGAAACGTTATACAAACATAATGAATGATAGACCTTTCTTGGTGTTTGGATTCTAATTCTGGATCTACCAGGCATGTGTACTTTCAGATTTTTTTGTTTGTTTTGTTTTTTGGCTACACCTGGCTGTGCTGAGAGTTCATCTGGTTCTGTGCTCTTGGATAATTCTTGTTTTGACTCAGGAGATGATATGGGTGTTGTGGATTAAACTGGCTCCACAGTGCACAAGCAAGCACTTAACAAGCTGGTGCTAGCTCTCTGGCCCCTAGCTTCTGGTGAGCTTTAGAACAAAACAATAAAACAAAACAAAACAAACAAAACAAAGCAAAACAAAAACCTGATGTCAGGATAATAAAGCACAAAGTAGTCATTTATAAAGTTGCTGGAGGCTAAGGAAAAATGGAGATCAGGTGAGGCAGCTTTGAGAAAAAAATGCTTTCACCTATCTTTCCTCAACTCACCTTGGCAACCTGCCCTTGAGGAAATGCCTGGTCAGAGCAGGACTGGTAAAAGTCTGCTTGAGCACCTAAGCAGCTTGGACACTCAGTCACATCCCACCACACTCATTCATTTTCTTTTTTTCTTTCTTTCTTTCTTTCTTTCTTCCTTTCTTTCTTTCTTTCTTTCTTTCTTTCTTTCTTTCTTTCTTTCTTTCTTTTCTTTCTTTCTTTCTTTCTTTCTTTCTTTCTTTCTTTCTTTCTTTCTTTCTTTCTTTCTTTCTTTCTTTCTTTCTTTCTTTCTTTCTTTCTTTTCTTTCTTTCTTTCTTTCTTTCTTTCTTTCTTTCTTTCTTTCTTTTCCTTTCCTTCCTTCCTTCCTTCCTTTCCTTCCTTCCTTCCTTCCTTCCTTCCTTCCTTCCTTCCTTCCTTCCTTCCTTCCTTCCTTCCTTCCTTCCTTCCTTCCTTCCTCCCTCCCTCCCTCCCTCCCTTCCTTCCTTCCTTCCTTCCTTCCTTCCTTCCTTCCTTCCTTCCTTCCTTCCTTCCTTCCTTTCTTCCTTTCTCTCTCTCTCTCTCTTTCTTTCTCTCTCTCTTTCTTTATCTCTCTCTTTCTTTCTTTCTTTCTCTCTCTCTTTCTTTCTTTCTTTCTCTCTATTATACAACTCTATTATAGTTGTAAATCAATAAAGAAAAATATTGCAAGAAAGAGAAAATGATAGGAAAAAGTTAGGGTAAGGCAAATCACAAAGCAATAATGTAAAATAAGTAGAAATGTTTGAAATAATATAAAACAAAAATTACACAAACATTAAGAAATTTATTTTGAAATGGTGCATACTACATAAAAAATGGAAAAACTTGTTCAAAGATATAATCTATGATAAAAGTTGAACTAACAACCGCTAATGGGCACTGAATGCATTATTCAATGATGTATAAACTGAAACTGTAATTAGTATACAGGTTTATATATTTTTTGAGTATTTAGAAAAACTTAACTGTTGCAACTTTGAATAACCATTTGACCTCCATGCTCAGTGGACCTATCCACACAGCAGTTATGTGGTTTATCCTGTACAGTTTTATACTAAAGACATCTCAAGCTTATTAAATGCTCCTGCTTTGCTAGTTTAGTCATCATTAACTACAATCCATTGATCTTATCATATTTTACCTCCTCTCTTAAACCAGCTTAAATTCCATGCTTGATTATTATATAGCTTCTTTATAAAGGTTCCGATCCTTATCTATTCTCACCTTGTCACAACTCCTTGGCAAATATCAAGTCCTGCTTTTACCTGTAATCCCTAAACAGAAATATTTGTATGCATGGTATACTGAAATCATGTGTTTTAAGGGAAATAATCTCAAAAGAGTCTCTTTAGGTTGCCCATTAAGCATACGCCAAAGAAAATTGGTCCCATACTCTCCACTTTCATAGACAAATATCTCTGCCCTTTTCCCAACTGCTTACATTTCATGTCTACCTTTCTAATATTGTCCAAACTTCTCTGAGATTATATGATCATTAGAAGCTAATACTGTACACTGCCACCATCATAGTTATCAAATAGTCAGCCTTTGTACATTTCCTTTCCTTTATTTTTTAAGCTATTTTTGTCCTAAAGCCAGTTATTGCCCTTGATCTTCTCAGTTTCTGACCTTCCAGCAATTCCTTTCTGTCATGTATTACTGATTGCTTCTTTTCTTTACTTAATCATTTCTATCAGCATGTATAAATCCTGTAGCTTTTCCTATAATTTCTTCTTTCTTGAAACAGTACCTATTTTAGTTTTGCCAATTTAACTAAAGCTCTACATCTGAGCTTTTATTTACAATAATTTATTTGCAATGTGATATATAGTCACTTTCTTAAATTATCTACCCCTATCTACCCCCTTGAAACTTTTCTACCCTTGAAACTTATGTCAACTCAGAAGTCCACAGAAAAATTACTATTAGATGTTTAGATGTTTCCAGTGTCTTCCACAATTGATAACCCCAATGGTTACTCTGTCTACATACAGCTTGACCTCAGCAGAGCTTGGCATCAGTGTCAGTCCCCTGGAACATTTTCTTCAGCTCCTATACTAAACACAGACTTTCAAGTGTTTTTATTTTTTTACTTTATTTCACAGGCCACTTCACAAACTCTTTCATTGATTCTTTCTTATATCCCCAATCATTTTCTTTGCCATGCTTCGAGGTTCAGACTGAATATTTTTTTCATTGGATGTATTATGATAAAAGGGGTTGAATGCTTTATGTTTCATAACACTCAATGCCATCCATACAGAAAAGACTTTTAAAAGCATAGCTTTAACACAAACCTCTCCTTTAAACTCTAAATTTACACATCTATATGCATATTTAATATACCAAGTGGGAAATACAAAAGCATTCCCATGTTTTTTTTATAGCCCCCAAATTCCAATCTCAACTGCCCCCACTTATTTGTTTGTCCTTTAGAAAGTTAGGTAGGTCTCTTGCTACTTTTGTCATAGAGGAATGACTTTCTTAAGGAACACAGGTACTTCGAAATGTAACTCTTCCTATGAAGAGATAACGACCTTAATTCAGTAGATGTGTTACACAAATTGAAAATTACCTCCTCCATAAAGATATAAAATTACTTCTGGATAAAATTAGCTAACACAGATGGTCATTGCAACTACCAGGCTAATTTAGAATGAATTATGTATGATAAATAGTGATATAATGGTCTTTTAATTTAAGACAATCTATTGTTTTGAGATCACATATGAAATGGGTTGTATCTACATTACTATAAAGAAGGATATTTTTCTTTGTTTTCTAAGTCTTAAGAAATTTCCTGTAGTGAAAAAATTACATTATAATTAAATATTTTCTTTTTTTTCTTTATTTTTTAAACATTGTATTATACCACCTTGAGATAAACAATTACAAAACTGTTCATGATCGGGTTTCAGTAATACAGTGTTTCAGCACCCATTCTTCTACCAGTATGCATTTCCCTCCACCAATATCTCCAGTTTCCCTCCATTATATCCACTGCCTGCCTCTATAGCAGGCACTTTTTCTTCTCCCTCTCTTCTCTCTTTTTGCACATTGTAGTTTGTAATACATACACCAGGAGTTATCCTTCATATCCCATTACCTGCTTTCCATATTCAGTTCTAGTTTTGCATTACCATTTCCAACCGTAGGTAGAAAATGATAGGCTGATCCCCTTTCAATCTTACCTAGCTTCTGCATCCCACACACTTGGGTAGATTCCAACCCTTGACAGGTCCTCCTGAAATCTTTTTGCCTGGCCTTGGATATTAGTTTCATAATTTTTTTTCTGAGCAGAATACAATATTAGGAATCTATTTAATTATATTTTATCAAGAATTTATTTCCCTATAGATTCAGAATCTACCACTTTTCACCATCTACAACTTCTTACTCTTAATTCAAGCTGCTAACTCAACTCTGAAATTATTGAAAAAAGTCAACTAATTTGACTTAGTTAATTTGACTCAGCTTGCCTCTTTTAGAACTTTCCGCTTACAATTTTTTTGTTGCCTTTTTTTTTAGCCAAATCCAACAGTTTTCAGGGTTTAATCTGGTCTGTGCTTGGAGATCACTCCTGGCGGGTCTCAGGGCCCCTATGTGGTATAAGGGATGGGACCAGGTCAGCCATGAGCAAAGCAAATTCCCCTATCTGCTCTACTAGTGCTCTGGTCCAATATTTATTGTTATATGTTTGTATTTCTTGTTGAATTGTGCTGTTATGTATTCAAAATAAACCATTGTTGACAAATATATAATATTTTCTCTGTTATATGGCTTGCCCTTTCGGTTTCTTAATAGTTAACGCACACAAGTAAATTTTAATTTTAATGAAATCCAATTTAAAATTATTTTCATTTTTCGATTTCAGTCTTATTTTGTTCTAAGAGACATGTGTATTTTGAGCAATAATCAACTTCTACCACATCTCTTTCAAGAATTTTTGTAGTATTAAGGTCTAGACTTATGTTTATTAAAAACTTGCATAATTTTATGATAAGAATTTTATTTAAATAAAGCTAATATTGAAACACATTAATTCCTTATAATTTACATAATCTGATAAACCTCTTAAACCCTCTATAGTCTATAATTTTGTTTCTAAAGTTACTATACTTTATATAACCACCTGCTAATTCCAAATTTCTCAAAATTATATAATTAGGATGGAAATTTATAATACTATATTATTAGTATAACTAATATATGATAGATATTGTTTACTGAGTACAATATCAATAGCAACAATTAATTTTATTTCAGTTACTATTTCCTAATTATTATAAACATTAGTCATATTTTATAGATGTTCAAATGTGACATAATATTTAAGCAGCTTCTTTAAGTTCTCACATTTATAAAGTGACCAACTTACATATAGAAGACTATTCTGTATGCTGCAAGGCCAACTTTACACCCTATTACCTTATTCTACTGAAGAACAAACTTTTAACTTCCTGTTGTTTGTTAACTTAAACAGTCCCTTATGACATGGTCTAACTCAAACACTATTCTCTTCTGTATAAATAGACACTAACTATTCTGCCAGAAATATATGGCATTCCCCATCAGCCTTCTAAAATGGAGCCTGCTAATTTTCACACTACATTGTCAGCCCTTGTTGAACTGGGGCCACACCTTCAGTCACTTAGACTGTGATAATCTCAGGCACCCTCAACAGGAGGAGTGTGGTGTACTGACTACCATAGTGCTAGTTCCCTGACTGCTTGTGAGCATTTTGGCATTTCCCTGATTGCTTCTGATTATTTCTTTTTTTTTTTTTTTGGGTTCATTTTCACTTCTTTTTTTTTTTTAAATATTTTATTACACCGCCATGTGACATACAACTACAAAGATGTTCATGTTTGGGTTTCCGTCATACAGTGTTCCAGCACCCATCCCTCCACCAGTGCCCATTTCCCACTACCAATGTCCCCACTTCAATCCCCCTCCCCCAGCCTGCCTCTATGGCAAGCTCTTTATCTCTTCTCTCTCTCTCTTTTTCTCTTCTCTTACACATTTTGGATTGCAATACATACATTTAGAGATTATCATGTATATCTTTTTTCCTATATTCAATGCTCAGTTCTAGGCTGGCATTATCACTTTTGACAAATATTAGCACACTGTTCCCTTCTCTATCTTACCTAATCACTGATTCCCACATGTTTGTGGTAGATTCCACCTTCTTTTTCTTTTAATTGAAAGATGATCATGTAGAGCCTTGGTTCCACAGTGTTCCAACACGCACCCTCCGCCCAAAACCATCTCCCATCACCAATGTCCCCACCTCCCCTCCCCCTCCGCACCTCAACCCCTGGCGGGTTCTGCATGTCATTTACTTCCTCCCTACATCTCCCTCCCAAAACACTTTCCTGCTCTTCGTGGAATGCAGTGCACCAAAAGACATCACTGTTTCACTATTTTAGTGGACCCCGGCGCGCGCTGCGGCCACGCGACCTGGGCTCGAACTGGCTTTTGCTCTGTTGATCTGGTCGTGAGGCAGTTTTGCAGTGTCTGGACAGGAAAAATGGTGGCTAGTGTGATGGGCGAGTCTCATCCGGCTGCTTCTGGGACCCATAGAGGCGACGGGCCCACCCCAAAAACCCATCTGTCCTCCTCGGGGTTCCCATGGTCAGCTAGGCCCGGCGCGAGCCGCAGCACCAGCCTCCCCAGCCGTCCGTGAGGCCCCTGTCTGCTGGCCGCGTGCAGCTCCCGGGCAGGACCACCAGGTTCGACAAGATGGAGGGGGAAAGGGATGACCACGCCTCCATCTGACAACTTCCCAGTGATTCCCGCCTCTTGGAGCCGCCTCCCTGGGCTCCGAACTGGCTTTGCTCTGTTGATCTGGTCGTGAGGCAGTTTTGCAGTGTCCGGACAGCAAAAATGGTGGCTAGTGTGATGGGCGAAGTCTGATTGGGCTGCTTCCGGGACCCCCCAGAGGCGACAGGGCCCACTCCCCAAAACCCATCTGTCCTTCTCCGGGTTCCATGGTCAGCTAGGCCCGGGCGCGAGCCGAGCGCCAGCCTCCCCCAGCCGTCCGTGAGGCCCTGTCTGCTGGCCCGCGTGCAGCTCCCGGGCAGGACCACCAGGCTCGACAAGATGGAGGGGGAAGGGACGACCACGCCTCCATCTGACGACTTCCCTAGTGATTCCCGCATCTTGGAGCTGCCTACCTGGGCTCAAACTGGCTTTGCTCTGTTGATCTGGTTGTGAGGCAGTTTTGCAGTGTCTGGACAGCAAAAATGGTGGCTAGTGTGATGGGCAAGTCTCATCCGGCTGCTTCTGGGACCCCCCAGAGGCGACGGGCCCACTCTCCCAAAACCCATCTGTCCTCCTCGGGGTTCCATGGACAGCTAGGCCCGGCGCGAGCCGAGTGCCAGCCTCCCCAGCCTTCCGTGAGGCCCTGTCTGCTGGCCGCGTGCAGCACCGGGCAGGACCACCAGGCTCGACAAGATGGAGGGGGGGGGGGGACGACCACGCCTCCATCTCTCACGACTTCCCAGTGGTCCCCGCCTCTTGGAGCCGCTACCTGGGCTCGAACTGGCTTTGCTTTGTTGATCTGGTCGTGAGGCAGTTTTGCAGTGTTCGACAGCAAAAATGGTGGCTAGTGTGATGGGCGAAGTCTCATCGGGCTGCTTCGGGACCCCCCAGAGGCGACGGGCCCACTCTCAAAACCCATCTGTCCTCCTCGGGGTTCCATGGTCAGCCTAGGCCCGGCGCGAGCCGAGCGCCAGCCTCCCCAGCCGTCTGTGAGGTCCTGTCTGCTGGCCCGGCGTGCAGCTCCCGGGCAGGACCACCAGGCTCGACAAGATGGAGGGGGGGGAAGGGACGACCACACCTCCATCTGATGACTTCCCAGTGATTCCCGCCTCTTGGAGCCGCTACCTGGGCTCGAACTGGATTTGCTCTGTTGATCTGGTCGTGAGGCAGTTTTGCAGTTTCCGGACAGCAAAAATGGTGGCTAGTGTGATGGGCAAGTCTCATCCGGCTGCTTCCGGGACCCCCAGAGGCGCCGACGGGCCCACTCCCAAAACCCATCTGTCCTCCTCGGGGTTCCATGTTCAGCTAGGCCCGGCGTGAGCCGAGCGCCAGCCCCCCCAGCCATCCGTGAGGGCCCTGTCTGCTGGCCGCGTGCAGCTCCCCTGCTTCTGATTATTTCTAATCTCAATTAGAAGAGCTTCCCTAGATCTCCCCAGACTTTTGCTGTAAGAAACCTTGTCTTAGCTGTCTGATCCTTCCAATGGGCCTGTATTTTAAACAAAAGGTCTTGAATTTACCAATAATTATTTGAAGATTATTCCGGTCATCGAAACTGTGATAAGGCCATAATCACTAACAAAAACCAGTTTCAAGGACAAAAAATCATCAAATCTTTTCCCGAATAATAGATTAAGCCTTAAATTCTTTAGAATTTAATCTTTAATTTGTACTTGCATTCTATTTCCCTATGAGATGAATATCTCTAAGAACTTCTAATTCCAGTCAGCTGTTTTCCTTTTTTTTCCGCTTTGACTCTTATATTATTATGATTCAAGATAATTTGCTGATTACATGCATAAACTCATATAAAATTAAATATTTATTTTCAGTTTCTGCCCTTACAGCCCCTAGTAACTGCAGATACTAATTAAAGAATAAAGTAGAACTTTATTTTTTTCAGCACAGAGTGTTTGAATGATTCATGTAGAATCTTCGGCCTACAAAATGTTCAACATATATCAGTTACTATTAAGGAATAAATAACATACACTTGATCACTTGATCACTTGACATCCTGTTGTTCATCAATTTCCTCAATCAGGCACCAGTAACATTTCCATTTGACCCTATTACATGCCAGTGTAGCCCAATGGCATCTGGTTCCTTCAGGAATACGAAAAACTTCAAACCGTTAGTTCAGGGTCTTGACGAAGAAGTCTGACCATCTTGTAAGTGGGTATCCACGTGATCTTTTGACGTTCCGTGGGATCCAGTCCATAATGGCTCTAGTCCAGCGATTGTCTACAAATCACATTACATGTCCAGCCCATCTGATTTTCGATGCCTTAGAAAATGAGTCTGCATCCCTGACCCTGGAATGTCGATGGAGGTCGGAACTCCGGAATTCCTTCTCTCACTTGAGTGAGGCGTGATATTCCAAGCATAGCTCTTGATTCCTCTTTGGAGACCCAAATAGCATTCTCATCCTGCTTTCATAGGGCCCAGGTCTCTGAGGCGTATGTTAATGCAGGGAGAAAGGCGGAATAAAGAGATGTGCCTAGAGCAGAAGGTTCTTTTGTCTTTTTTAGCTAATCCTTCAATGCTTTTGAAGGCATTCCAAGCCTCTCTCTTCCCCATGCGCAGCTCAGGTTTTAGGTGGTTCATCATGTTGACTTCTCGACTTAGGTACACATAACTGTTGCATTCAGAGATGTTTGTTCCATTGAGAGTGAATTGTATATATAACACACAATTTAATATTATTTCACTAACAGATTTAAAATCAGTACTATGCTTAGTTCAACTTTATCTTCAATAGCTAACAAAGTTCCTCATCTTGGTGATCATTTCAATAGGCAAACTAAATAATTGAAAAATGAATGAGTTAATTCTGTTCACCGAAAAGGCATTCAAAAGATAGAATTATATACACTTTGAAGAGGCATAAAATTGTATCTGTAGTACATATTCAACCAGGTAAACTAGTGTGTTACTTTTCTTTTTGGTTTCTGGGTCACGCCCAGCATACTCAGTGTTTACTCCTGACTGTAGTCAGAGATCACTGCTGGTGGTGTCAGGGTCATGTGTGGTGATTGGGATCAAACCAGACTCAGTTGTGTGTAAGGTAATTAAATGCCTTAACTTCTGAACTGCCTCTAGGGCCAAATCTCAATTTTTTCAAAGGACAAAAATGATCAATTCACTTATTCAATCATTTTTTTTTTACCCCATGGGGGAAGTTGTCACATGACTAGAAGACCTTAACCTCTCCCTATTACTTTTCAATTTAATTTCCTAGAGATCTTGTGCTAAAATGCATTTCCATGCTTAAAAGAGCATAAAGACTTGGACCTCAAGTGTAATCTATAAATTATGTTGACCTTATCATTTTAGAAATTTTTCCTTGTTTCCATTTGTGCACTGAAACAGATCAATATGCCAGGTTAAAATATAGATCAAAGGCCTACCTTTGGTTGCACATAAAAAATTAACTTTCCCTTCATGACACATTTTTTAAATTCTAAAATTTAAAAAGTCATATATAATTTAAGTCATATTTTATAATTACATAATAGTAACACTCACACAATACAAATTCAGTATGTGTTTATTTTATAATTAAATGCCAAAGAGAGTTACCCTTTTTACAGGTATTTCCAAGACTTCTATTTCTACATTCTTGTCCAATATGTTCAGTTGTCTGCTAGATCTTTTGGTTTTATTAAAACTGCTCTTGGCAATGGCAATGTCCTGGGGAAAGGTATTTTTTCCTATCCCCTACTTTGACATGCTAAAAATTATCTAAACATTTCTCTATCACTTTATCATTCACAAAGTATTTCCTTTTCATCATTACAACAATACTTCAACCTTATGTGAGAAAAGCAGAATTGATTTCTTTGAAGTTATATGGATAATAATATAGATTGGAGAATAGGCAAGGTCTTCAATGTTCAGATAATTCATAATGTATTTTCCATACTATATTGTATCCAAAAATAGTCCCAGATTTCTGTATTCAGAAGCCTCAATCTTCTTATCAATCCCCAGAAATATTTAAATTTTCTTTCCTATATCATTAAGAGTGCTCTTCTTTGAATTCAAAGTTTTGGCTTAGAAAATGCCAAAATAAAACATATGAAAATCTTGGGAATCCCAGAAAGGAAAGGTTGTCTACATACTTTTGTCTGGAGATCATAGTAATTCATTGCTACTGTCACACCAACAGCCCAACTCATTATATCACTAACAATCTCTACAAAGACAACAAACCTAGAAATAGAAAGTTTTAGGTATTCCAGTGCTCAGATTAAGAACTTTAGGGTCCACTTAGAATTAGAACAGGCAGCCTACCTCTCCCCATAATTCTGAAAGCCATTCCTACCTACAGTTCCTGTAGGAGCACACCAAAATAGATGGTAAAGTAACATAGCAACATAACAACTATGCACAAAAACCAAAAACAATGACATAGGAGTCTCCACTAGCAACACAGTTCAGTAAAATCTGCAGACAAGGACTTAACCCTGTAGGGAGATCAAACTATTTTCACAAACTTTCATTTACTGAAGTATTTTTTGATAATTCCTTTAGCCATTTAGTTTTAACAAGCAATATAAATAAATTACTGTGTGCCTGCTAAGAGGAAAGACTTGAGATTTGGTTGGGAAGAGGGGGCAATGGTAGAGATAATGTCACTCTGGTGGTGGGATTAGTGTTGGAATATTGAAAGCCTGCAACTACTATATTAGGAACAATTTTGTGAGCCACAGTGTTTAAATAAGTTATTAAAAAAATCTAAGAATAATTCAAACTGGTAAAATAATGAATATTTTCTTTACTCTTTTAGAGACACTATGTCTTTATTTATTTATTTTTAACTTCATTATACCTTCGTGAGACACCCATGTCTTTAAAAGCAGATTTTTATTTCAAATATGTAATAGAAAACTCCGACTGCAATTTAATCTTACAAGGACTTGAAATTACACAATGGGGCTTTAACGATTTGGCTATTTTTAAATCTATATTTAATATTATTAGTAGTAGTGAGATATTTCAGTTCATAGGCAGGTCCAATAATTCTATGGCA